>VDFB02000015.1:460262239-460314374 GCA_007258455.2 Sequoia sempervirens | reverse complement strand
GTTAGAAGGATCCCCCTTCCCTCCATATTTCTCAAATCTAGCACCTCTACACCTTGTGGCATTGGTGTTTGAAATATCTCCAAGGAAAATGGACTTCTTTTGACATAACATGTAGGTGGGTCATTTTGATTTTGGTTTATGGTGGAAATTTTCTTTTGAAGGGATGAAACAGTTTGGAAAAGTTGTGTTATGAGAGGGTAATTAATTGTGTTATGAGATGGAAGTGAAAGTGGTGATGGAGTGTATGTGTTTGTACAACAAGTGAATGGAATTCTTATATGTGCTAAGGTAGGAGATATAACTTGTGATTCCACATAGAAACTAGAGATGCTAGCAGGAATACCTAGGAAAGGAATCACATTACTAACTTGTTGCATTGTTGTTGTGACTTGAGGAGTGGTATAGGTAGGTATTGAGGCTATTGTTGTGGGATGATTAGTTTGAGTTCCTCCTTGACTTGTAACATTGCTTGTCAGAAAAGAAAAACTAGTGGTTGAGGGAAGATGCTTTCCAAATATTTGAACTATGTTTTGCACAAGGTCAAGGCAATTATCACTTTCAAGAATTTGATGAATGTTTTCAATAGTAGGGATGGTGGTTGTTGAGATGTTTTCAAGACTTATTTGATGTAAGTTTACTAAATCCTCATGAATTTGAATTATGTTTCCTTGCAGGATGTTATCATTCCTTGGTTCAACTTGCATGCTACTTGAAGGCAAGGAGTTGCTAAGGGTGTAATCCATGCCTAGTGTCAATACTAGGAGTTGAAGCTCTAGATAACCCAATATCCACAACAATTGTGCTATCGTGGGATGACATGAGTCTTGAAATTATTCTCACTATGGTATTAGCAATAGGACACCAAACATTCATACAAAGGCTACTAAATGCAGGGTGAGTGAAAATGCAATGTAAGTTAAGAACAATGAAATGCTTGTAACTTAAATTTTGGAAAGTGAAACAAAATTGTAGAAACAACAAATAGAAACTCAGAAAATGAACTATAAATACTAGGAAATGGTGTGAAAAATATGCAAAGGGACTGATTCACCCAAGGAGGCGAATGATTCCAAGTATTGATTTTTTTGAAAATTTTCAAAAAATTTGAATTGAATTTTATGTCTTTTATGTTTTCTGAGATATGTATGAGATGCAAATACAAAATTTGATTAATTTTTAATAAATTTAAATGCAATAATGGAAGCTAAGTGATCTTTTCACTAATAAAATTTTTGAAACCCTAGAATGCAAATTAACCAATGCAAAATGCAATGCAATGTTAATGCAAGTTAAATCTAGGATGTGAATGCACTCCAAATCAGAATTGTGATTCTCTAAATGCAGGTTCACCAAGATGGAACCTATGAGAAATTATGTGGTGATAGGTGATCCATCAACACCCACTTTTCAAATAGGTTTCACCCAAGGATAACTCTAGAGATCTCGATGCAAAGAAGATTGAAATCTTGCAATAGGGTTGTCCTAAGAAATGAATATGATCTAATAAGGGGTTCACCACCATGTTTAGACTTGGAAAAAACAATGCAATGCAAGTTGTAAAACCAAACCCTAATAAAATGCAAACTAATCCTAAATGACCTAGAAAGATAAACAAAATGTGACAGAAATCTATGAAGTAGAAAGTGTGCACCTAAAAGACTGAAGAATGGAGGTCTAGATCATTAACAAATCTACTACTAATGCTAACTAGGACTCATTTGCCAAGCTAGGTGAATCAGTCCAGTTTCTAGGAAAATGTGCGGGAACAAGTTTCAGCCAAAAGGGTATCTAGATCTATAAAAATCTCTTCCAATCATGTACAATGGGACTCATTCACCAATAGTAGAGAAGGGTATGTGCAAGATCATCATGGAAAAAATAGGCCCTTAAGTGGCAAAAAATTTAGAAAAATCAGAGTTAGGCAACTTGACGTAAAAATTTCAATAAGTTATCTTTATTATTTCAAAAATATGTAAGAATAGAATCTATAGAAAATTGAATTTAGTTTCTAAACTACTAGGTTTATTTTTATTTTTTAAATCTATTTGGTGAAAATTTGAAATTTCAATCACCGTAGTACTTAAATTTTAGGGAAAAATAAGAAGTAGGTGTTTGTATGACCACCCTAACCACAATAAAATGATAATTTTTTTTATAATATTTTAGACATAAGTAGTGGACTCATGTTCGGATGTGATGCATATTTTTTTTTATTTTTCTTCCAAGTAAATAATTAATTATGAATTTTTTATTACAACTTTTAAAAAATATAAAAAATCGTATGTCTAACCACCTTAACTTGGTGAAAACTTCATGAAATTCAATTTTTATTTTTTTAATCCTATAGTATGCAAAGCATAGAATGTGATGCATGTTTTGGAATTAAAAAATGTGATACCATTTGAAAGCTACAATTTTTTTTCAATCAACCTATTAATCAACACTTTAGTCATAATTCAAATAGAAAATGAATAATTTTTTTTTATTAAATTTGAAGTAAAGCATAACTTATATTCGTGGAAAGCTAAGAATCTCCTTTAAAAAACATTTTCATTTCATCAATTTTGGGTAAAAAACAAAGTCGTCGGCCACATACCCTGCAAATACCCATCATATTGCCACTTTTTGGCCCATCATGATCCCACACATACCCAGAATCAATCCACTTCTACTTTTCTAGAAGTTCTAAACTAGATTATGTTCATCTTGGTCTTCTCTGCTCTTTTTGACTAGTTTTTGGATCCAAAACTGCAAATTACCACTTGTAGACCTTCTCCAAGCTTCTTTAAGGCTTGATGACAACTTTAGGGAATTGACAACTTTTCTCCAATTCCACTTTGTGACAAATCTACAACCTAGCCCTGCAAATCACACACAAGAGGGAAAAATGTTGTGGAGTTAGTGAATAGGGTTTTCCTTCGTCAAACCCCTTGCTGGTAATTAAACCTTGAAATGAAAACAACTATAAATGGAGAATGATGAATGAACAAATAACAATGTTGCAACTCACCAAACCCTAGCAATAAGGTGTTGCAAATATTCTTGAAATTGTTGCAATGGATGTGGTTCTTGACTCTAGCTTGAAGGAGATAGATCTTGAATATAATGCTTGCTTGGATCATGAATTCTACACCACAATTGTTAGCACAATAACAAACATGAAGAATATGATGTTTGACATGATGATTGGCACTTGAAGAATGCTCTAAAATGCTTGATAATCTACCCTTGAATGCCTCAGAATGCTCTTGTGAATGCTTAAATTCTCTTGTGACCTCTTGAATTCCTGTAAGATTTGCTAGGTGTTGAATATGAGTGAAAGAACCTTGTATTTATACTCAATTATGCAATAATTCCTAAAATTACAACAATAGAAGCCGACATCATATCTAGGAGAATAAAATCCAACTAGAAATTTGAATTAAATTTGAATTTGGGTGACACGAGACTCATTCTCCCAAGGTGGTGAATGAGTCCTATCATACATAATGTATGGGACCAAAAATGAAAAGTGCTTAGAAATGTGTGAAACATCCATTGGGGCCAAAAAGATATAGGTGGGACTCATTCACCCAAGGTGGAGAATGAGTCTTAGACACTAAATTTAGGCCACATAAGCTAGAAACACCTGAATTATGATTGGTTATTGATGGGTTTCAAGATTAAGGTATATGCAGGATCATCATGGAAAAAATAGGCCCTTAAGTGGCAAAAAATTTAGAAAAATTAGAGTTAGGCAAATTGACGTGAAAAATTGATTAAGTTATCTACATTATTTCAAAAATATGTAAGAATAGAATCTGTAGCAAATTGAATGTAGTTTCTAAACTACTAGGTTTTTTTTTGTCAGACATATGAGTTTTTTATAATATTTTAGATATAAGTAGAGGACTCATGTCCCGATGTGATCAATATTTTTTTGTAATTTTTTTCCCAAGTAAATAATTAATTATGAATTTTTTATTAAAACTTTTAATAAATATAAAAACTCATATGTCTGACCACCTTAACTTGGTCAAAACTTCATGATTTTTTTTTAATCCTATAGTATGGGAAGCATAGAATGCGACACATGTTTCAGATTCAAAAAATGTGATATTGTTTGAAAGCTATAAATTTTTTTTGATCAGCCTATCAATCAAGACTTTAGTCATAATTCAAATAGAAAATGAATAATAATTATTTATTAAATTCAAAGTAAATCATAATTTATATTGGTGGAAAGCTGAGAATCTCTTTTAAAAACCCTTTTGTTTCATCAATTTTGGGTAATAAAAAAGTCATCAACCACATACCCTACACACACCCATCATATCGCCACTTTTTGGTCCATCATGATCCTGCACATACCCATTATCCTTGAAAAGATGCAATGAATGAGGCTTTTGGATACAAAATAGGGCCAATTAAAGCATAAGAAATCCCAATTATTAATGATAATCCTAGAGAAATATGAAAGTGTGTTAGAACACTTTACAACACTCTAAATAAGGCAAGATTAAGGAAAAATATGTGTATTATGCTTATTTAATTGATAAAATCCTAGAAAAGTGTGAAAGTGTGTTGCAACACTTCACAACACTTTTGCAAGGCACCATTAAAAATTATTAGTTCACAAGGTCCCAAGACCTAATGTGAATGTGTTATCCACATTGCAACATTAAAAAAAGGCAACATTAAGCCAAAATCACAAGGAGGGCCCGAACAAGTCAGGAAAAGTAGAAGGGTTACTTTTGTGGTGACTCCAACTTCCTTTAGGCCATCCTTCAAATCTTTATTTTCTTCTATGTGTTTAGTAGAGATTAATTTCGAAGGGATAATAATTTTTTTCTTCCTTGTATTCAAATTAGGACCTTCATCAAGTTGTTAGACTTCTTAAGAGGAACCAAGCTCTGATACCAATTGATGAATATCCAAAATATTGAGAGGGGGGGTGAATTAGTATTCCATTAAACCATTAAGATATAAACCATCCAATTATTAAAGCATATTTAATTATAAAAAATAATGAAGACATTGAAAATAGCATGACACCATAATACACATCAACACTCGTTTTTAACGTGGAAAACCCAAAAATGGGAAAAACCATGGTGAGGATTAGCTCACAATGTAATATATCCAAATATAGAATATTACAAGGGATGACTACCAGGATGCACTATCCTTGAAGGCTCACATCTTGAAATAGTTTACAAAATAAAATATGGGTCACTGCTAAGACATGAACTGAGATAGAATGTACCTTCCTTGTGTTGGAGTTCAATTCCAGTGAAGCACAATATATGAAACACTTCTTTGCAAATTTATGCAATACATATGTCTACTCAATCACACACACACCATCTCCTCTTCATCTTCTTCATCTATTCTCAAAAAATTTCACACATATATATAGCGTATATAATCAAGTACATCAATTAGGTTGGCCTAATTCGAGTAAACCTATTTCAAATCAAAACCAAATCTGTCAGAATTAACTTTAAAACACATTCATGTTCGTATGATATTAGTTGGCATGGACCTACGATAGATCCATTTAACATTCATAGCACATGTTTAACCTCCTTAATCCCAATTCATAATTAGTTCGGCTAGAGTTAGACATAAAACATCAAAGCTCCAAACGCACATATGCATTTCATTGAACGTGTAACATAAAACTTGTTAATACATCAAATTATCCTTTGAACAACACCAAATAACTTATCTTCAATGCCGCAAAACAAAATAATTAATCTTAAGAAAATAAAGAATCTCTCATCAATGCTCTATACAGAAACTCACTGTAAACTTCAGAGCATAACACTGTTATTCATATCTTATGTATTCCCTCACATATTCTCATAAAACATTAGTGTAAAATGCATCTTTTAATCACAATATTATGTACAAATTACTATAGTGAAATCATTCTTTGAAGTGAAATCCAAACCAAAGGACTGTCATACTGAACCAATGTATAAGAAAAACACTATTTCCAAGCTACTGGTGACAATGTATTTCCAACAATAAAGCCTAGTCGACTAAAGTCTTGTTAGTGGATGCAAATGATGTCAAGATATACCATAATATTAGTTTATGAAAGAATCTTACAAGATAATCCAAACAAAAATACTAGATCAATAGACTTCCATTACTGAAGCAACTATTGATCAACTATACAAGTAATGTACATCACTGACAATCATCCAAATTCCATTGTTGACATGAATGAGAACCTTCAAATTTCTAACAATAACAACTATCAACCATTCAAGAAACAAAATAAGAAATTTATAAAGATAAACAATCATGAATTATAGATAATAATATTCTAATAGAAGTTGTTGTTACATCTATAATTTCATATCAATTTAGGCCAAGAGATTAAAAAATTCACAATTTCTTGATTCTCTCCATGCTATTATGTTGCAATTTATAAATAAGAAAATGATTCAACTTCCTCCTATTAGGCCTATTGACAGAACTAAACCATTACCACCAAAATTGAATAAAAAATCCTTTTGTCAATATCATTCTACACCTGGGCATCATATGAAAAGATGTATGCATCTTAAGAGTGTATGAACTCATTAATTATAATATCATCTAATTGTCTAGTGTAAACAACAAAGAAATTAAATCTTTTTTTCCACCCGATCAAAACAAAAATATCTACAAACCCATTACCAAGTCATTCAACCAATTTTGTCCAAAAAACTTATATTGAAGATGAAGTTGAGGATCTATTCAATGAGATCAACATGTTTGAAGCTCAACCTCTTATGGGTGAAACCAATAATTTTCTTGGTATTTATTTCACACATATTGATGCTTCTATAACTACACCTAATGGTCCTCTTTATACCTTCAAGAGTAGAATTAATGATAAACCCACAAGGAGAATGCTCATTGATCTTGTGTGTGTAGTGAATTTGGTCACTGAAGAATTCTTATGTGTGCATGAGATTTATAAAGATGATTATGAGTATTTAGAAGAATTATTAAAGGCTCATGATGGTTCTTTTTCCCCTATTATTGGCTCTATAACTCTACTAGTAGAAGTTGGGACTAAACATTTGGATACTTTGTTTACTGTAATCCCAATGTTGGACGAATTTTATGTGAATTTATGTCATCCACGGCTAAGCTCCATGAACACAACCCCATCAATTGTTCACAAATGTCTTAAATTTTTGTTTGAATAAAATATATAATACCATTTACCATAGTGTATTTAAACCTTAGGCTTCTTGTGGAAATTTTTCACTAGATTACTTTTCGCCTCAACCAATCCAACCTATCAAACCTCATGAGTATTATTTTTTTTCTCAAATCAAGAGTTTAAAGCTAAGTGTATATCCAAATCATCCCTTATTAACATTTCAGTTGAGGCTCCTTAGTATCAAGTGGCTACAATGATTGTTACTCCTACTTCACAGGTAGTGAAAAAAATTCATCCTAAACCAAGTATTCTTCCTTGAAATTTTGGCATGTGTCATGGTTCCAACTCCACCATCCTATAAAGTGCCATGAGACAATTGTTTGGTAAAGCCTTCGGGGATCAAAATTTTCCCTCCTAAGGAAAAGAATTTTTCTGCAAAAACCTAAGAATCCTATAGTTTCACATCAATTTAGAATGCTTATAACTTAAATTTAAAGATAAACTATTGTTGTAATGTGTCCTGTACATTCACATTGGTTCTTGTGCCTTTCTGGGCTATGTGTCCAGACCTCATTTTAGTGTTGTAAAGTGTATTTAATCACACTTTCACATTGATTTATGTGTCCCAAGCACTATTTGAAATTTACATCATCACTAATAGTCCCCTATTAACCCATATTGTGCATCCTGAGGCTTTAATTGATTAAATACCTGACAAAGTTGCAAATTAAACATTATTTACTTATTCCCTAGCTTCTTAGTTGTCGGAATGGCCCTTACGGGACCCATTCGACATGAATGTTCAATAATTCTCCTCTAGGTCGAACCCATTCACCATGTATGGTGAATGAGTCCTATCTAGCCCCCATTTTGACCTTTGAGCTCGAAAAAGTGAAATTTAAAGTTTATTTTCACTACATGTTAGCCTGTGATGAGGTATTATCAGGTACTAAGGCACAATTGTATATAAATAAGTGTTTTTATCCTCATTTTAGATAACAACAACTCATTTTTACATCTCTCATCATTAATTCATCCTATCCAAGTCAAGCAACTTAGGGTTTTATCATTATAAGTCATTGAGAAAGATTCTAAGGACATTCAAGGGTTGAATCTTCGTTCATTGCTGCAAAAATTCAAGATCAATCATCATGAAAAGGTAATCTAATCCATAATTGCACGCTTCATTAATTTATTTCGTCATTTTGGTTTAATTACCTAGAAGGGGTTTGACTAAGGAAAACCCCCATGCCCTAACAATCAACAATTTCTCTTTCTTGTTTTGTTTGTATGCAAATTTAGGTCTCTAGGAAGCTTAAGAATCATTGAAGATTTCATTTCAAAGTTATTCAAGTCATCTCCTTGGGATTCAAGTTAAAATATCAAGAAAAAGTCATTTTCAGACCTGATTCCGACAATTTCTAAAGCGAACACTTACAAAAGACAAAAAGGTAGATCGAAAGCTACAAAATCAAGTCCTAACTTTGCAAATTATTGCAAGAGGACTAATTCACCAATCATGGAAAATTAGTCCCATCTATAGGTCTAAAAACTAGTTTTCCTCAAAATTAATCTCTTGGCATTTAGAAACTTGTTTCTGGAAGTTTTTATCCTAACAGGGACTGATTCACCCTAGGTGGTGAATGATTCTTTTCAATCTTGAAAATCATCATCATTAGTATTCCAAAATCTTCTAGCAATAGTTATCTATCTCTAGGTGCACTCTATTTAGTTTCATTCATTTATGTTTTCATTTAATTAGGCTTCTACTTCATATTTGCAATCAACATTGTGTTTTCCAACATCTTGCATTAGATTAGTTTACATTCATTTATCTACATTTCTAAGCTTTAAAACATATCTACGCACACTTCACATTCATTTCCCATCCACAAATACATTAGTCTTGAGTGTTAACATGAGCATTTTTGGCCCACCTTTCTCCTTCTAGGTGAAAAACCCTAAGAATGATATAAAGCAAGTAGGTGCCAAAAATTTGTTACATTTTGGTGAACTTGAATTTTCACGTACTTCTATTTTCTGATTTGGTGTCTTTCCTTATCGATATAGCTTGCATTATATTTTTCATCATTCATTTGCATGTTAGGTGTTAAAATTTCCATTCATAAAAAAGTACAGTTAGGTTGCATTTATAACATCTAAATTCATTTAGATTTACTAAAATTCTGCATTTTTCACTTAGGTCTGCATCTTGGCACTCAAAATTCATAAAACTCGAGCACAAATTTTTGAAAATTTTGAAAAAAGTCTAGACTAGGACTCATTTGCCACCCTAGACGAATCAGTCCCTTCTGACCCCTGAAACAACACTTTACAGATCTCAAAAATTTGTTTTTAGGCTTCTTTTTGGCACCTTAACTTGTATATATCAGTTAGTTACAATTTTATAGCATACATTTCGTCAAATCTAGCCTAAATTAGCTCATTTCCTGCATAGTGTAAATTGCACATTTGCATTCTCATAGTATTACATAGCATAATCAGTCATTTGTTATGTAAAAATTGCATTTCATTTCAGCCTTTTACATTACATTTTAAGTTAGCATAGATTTTTCTTTCAAAATTTGTGTTCCAATCTTCTTCAAATTTGCAAAGAAAAAGTTAGTTCATAAGCATGATCGTCATTCCTTCAATATATGTCCTAGTTATGAGATAGAACTTACACCGACTCCTATCTTTCTTATTTGTGTGGATGGCGTGATAGAAGATCATACAAACATAGATAACCATGATGATATATTTTTTCTTCTCTCGATACCTCTCCTTTTAGTGACAAAGGTATCTTGGCGAAAGAAGATACACTTGTTGAGCATCATGCAAATCTTGCTTTTCCTTCTCCTCATCCCCTTTGGGAAGATACTATAGCACAAGAAAATGAGATTGTAAATGATGAGGATGATAGACTAGTCTTAAATAATAAAATATTTAAGGTCAATGACAACCCTCTTTATGATCCTTCCCCTATCTCTCCTATTTTGGTGGATATTAGGGAAAAAAATAATGAAGTCATAAATGATCATGATAATCACATTTATTCCTCTCCTAGTGTCTCTCCTAGTGGTGACGAAGATACTTTATTGTTAGAAAACATAACCAATGAGAGTCATCAAAATTTTAGTTGTCCCCTTTCACCTATGGAAAACTTTATTGAGTAAAACAATTCCTTCATTAATCCTCCTCATACTTGTGATGAAGCTATTTCGACCTTAAATGAACATATTATAAGCTCTCCTAGTATGGTAGACACCATGGAACGAGAGAATGTAACCTTAGAAACAACTGATAATCAAATACAATCCTTTCCTAATCTCCCCATTATCAATAGTCCAAAACACTTAACCATTAATAACCCCCTTAGTTGTGATGAAGTTATTTTGGATGAACCAAACCTTACTTGGACCATGAACATGTGGTTTGTTGTTCTCCTACGAACTCTCCTTCTAGGGAGGAGATTATGCACCAAGAATAAGATAATATTCCCTTCGCAGACAATGAAAAATCTTACTTGTTAAGGGATGTTAACAATATTCAACCTCACTATACCCTTTACCCACCTTTGCATCCACTTCATCCTTCCAATAAACCTAAATTTGTCCTTTGCCAACCCTCGCATCCCCTTCATCCCTCTAATGTATTACAACAATCTATTACTGATACTATTGCTCATACTTATAACACTTGAAATAATCCACAACCACCACAACCAACCCCAACCTCCTTACCTTTACCTAACCTGCCGAGTGCTCCTCATTATCTCCCACAAACAAAGGAGTATGACCTTATTGAACAACTAAAGAATAATCCTGCCAAAATTTCTCTTTGATATTTGCTTCAAAACTCACCATATCATCACAATATTCTTCAATCCACCTTAAAACAAATCACAATTCTTCTTGGTACAACTCTAAATGATGTAGTAGCTCTTATACACAACAAGAATCTTGATATTACCTTTCATCAACATGAGTTCCCTCCTTTGGCATTGCATAATCCACATGATGCCTTTATGATAATTGCTCGATTTAATCACATAGGTATCAAACACACTCTCATAGATAATGGTTATGTCGTTAATGTGTGTAGTGTGAGTCTCCTTGATTGATTAAATGTTGACAGATCACAAATAAAAACTAATTCTATCTCTATTTGAGGATTTGACAATATAACAAAACAACCTCCGGTGTAATTACTTTTCCTATTATGGTGGGGGTGGTTACTTTGCAAACTCCTATTCATGTCATGCCTTATGATCTTTCGTATAATCTTCTTTTAGGTCTACCATGGATTCATGAAATGAATGAAGTGCCTTCAACCCTTCATCATATAATGAAATATGTCTATAACAATATGATTTATCAAGTTGAAATAGAACCCAAGCCTGAAATTTGTTTGCACCTTAACAAAGGAACTACAAGTCCTCTGAAAACACTAATTCCAACATCCAACATGGATCATCTTGAAACAAAACATACCAATCAGGAGTTGCCATCTAAATTATTTGGTGATGATTGGGGATCCTTAGAATTCACACCCGCGTTTATGGGTGAATACATACTCACACGAAAGAAAGGTGACACACAAGAATAACCAACCATCATGTCAATACAAAATTCAGATAACCCTTCGAAAGCATCCACCTCAACCACTTTAGAAAAACACACAAACTCCACAACAACCCTTGACGACGACAATAATGAACAACCTCTTGATTCCAAAGCCATGGAAAATATTTATGGAAAGGGGTATTCCCTCATGAAACAACTTCAATATAGTGGAAAAGGCTATGGTGCTCAAGAACAAGGTACCCACAACCTTATAGAGCCTAACACACAACAAACAACTCATGTTCTTGGTTATTGTTGTTTGATCGAGATGAACAAGCCTTCACTCAACATCAATACTATCACACAAGGCTCTTCCAAGACTCTTTTTTATTCACATAAATAATGTTAGTTGCTGCTCCTTGCCATGCCATAGTTGTAGGATCATTACATACTCACATATTGCATGTTTTGTATCCATTGCAAGGAGTAACATACTATCATCAACTTTAGGCTCACCATTGTCCTGCACTAAGCGGGGGGAAAATAGTTAGACAACCTTATCCCTTGTATGTCACTTGTCATTTTTTCTTTCGACTACTTGTTAACTTTTCATGAACATATAAGAGAAAGCTTGAGATGTAAACGACATGTCTTAAGATTGACTCACATGTGACATAAAACATTTCTTTTTCTTTCATTTTCCTTGACATGACGCAGCCTAACTTGGAAACATATGACTTGGCATAGGGCTTTCTGAGTTGGCTCTTGTGTCTTGTTTTCTTTTTTTTCATCTCTACTTTCATGTAATTGTTCACAAAACAATGTGTACCAATTCCTTTAAAGTTGGGGGTATATAGTACCATAATTTATTTCATTTTTCATTTTTCCACCTTGCATAACACAACTTGCATGACTGTGGTACCTTTTTCTTTTTTTTCATGGCATTTTCCTTGTATTTCCTTGTTAAAGTTATCAATGAGCATAACTTTAACATGGTTGAGTGGGAAGCCCACCTAGCAACATGACTTTTCCCTTAGCCACTTTTGTGTTTTGTGAGTGCATACCAACTAGCGTATGTATCTTACCTCTTTTTGGGACTTCTCACCCCATAGACAACTAGTTATGTGGCCCTAGAGTGAATACATTTGGGCTTTCTCACCCAACATACCGTTCTGTGTTCTGTCACCCCACAGTGAGTACATCATTTTCATCTTTTTCTTCTTGTCATTGCATGACTTTGTATCTTGGGGGCTTGACTTAGGATCATGGACCCTGGGGGTTTGGCCAGCTCCTTTGATCTTTTTCATTCTTTTTCATCTGCATCTATGTATGTCGACCTCTCTTGAATGTCTACTTTAGTGTGATTTTGAAGTAAGTTCATCCTCTCACTAAAGTGGGGGCTAAATGTGCCATAGAAAAAAGGACCCTTTGCTTGACATAGGATTAATTCATGATAAAATAGACTTAATGAGGTCTTAATCTAGTGTTGTGAGGCATTTTACGCATCCACAGTAGGTCTTGGACCCTTGCAAATCAAATAGCATGTTTTTAATGACATCTTGTAAAGGTGTTGTAAAGTCTTGTAAAGGACCTTCACACTTTTCTAGACTTAATTAACTTATTTCTCCTTAATCCAACATTATAAAATGTATTCAAATGCATCTTCACATATCTCTAGAAGGCTTATAAATTAAAGTTAATGATAAACTAGTGTTGTAATTGTCTTGTACATTCACATTGGTTCTTGTGCCTTCCAGGGCTATGTGGACCTCATTTTAGTGTTGTAAAGTGTATTTAATCACACTTTCACATTGATTTATGTGTCCCAAGCCTTATTCGACATTTACATCATCACTAATAGTCCCCTATTAACCCATATTGTGCATTTTGAGGCTTTAATTGATTAAATACTCGACAAAGTTATAAATTAAACATTATTTCCTTATTCCCTAGCTTCTTAGTTGTTGGAATGGCCCCTGTGGGACACATTCACCATGCATGGAAAATCAGTCCCCTCCAAGTGGGACCCATTCACAATGTACATGGAAAATGAGTCCTATCTAGCCCCCATTTTGACCTTTGAGCGGGAAAAAGGGAAAGTTAATGTTTATTTTCACTACATGTCGGCTTGTGATGAGGTATTATCAGGTACTAAGGCACAATTGTCTATAAATAAGTGTTTTTATCCTCATTTTAGATAACTATTGGAAAAAAAAGGATAGACAATTGAGATGGGGGTGAATTAGTTGTCACAAAATAATGCACTTTTAAACTTTACTTAACTTAATCTCAAATCTGATGAATAAGCAATTAAACATAAACAATTAGCACATCAGAGAGACAAAAACACCAAGATTTTTTGTGGAAACCCTGTTAGGGGAAAAACCACAATGGATGTTAGCCCATAATATTATACCCTGTTAAAAGTATAAATAAGTATGAATGGGAATGCACATGCATTCATGAACACTACCTAGAGCTCACTGCTCAAATACAATAGAGGACTCACTGTCCAAAAGGATTTTGGATTAAAATCATCCAAAATGTGAACTAAGAAATTAGCTTCTACACAAGCTTGATTACAGTTCCAATTAAGCACAAAAAACCTTCTTCATTCTTCGCTCAACCTTCTTCACACTTCATTCAATCTTCGTCACACTCTACTCTACAAATGATATTCACACATATACACATCTAATTATTCAAGGCACACAAAGCACATACTCACCTATGAAACAATCGCTCTTATATATCCACAACATGAGATTACATTGACAACTTAGTCGGCCAGCGAAATAAAACATATTTAGAATGTTGGCCCAAGTTTACAAATAAATTTGCAATGCACATCCACCAAGGTTGGCCACAACATAGTGGAGACCCAAATTAACAACTCCAACACAAAAGGCCTTTAATTAATTTCACCTTGAAGATCCACAACAAGCCACCATCATCATGTTAACCAAGAACATGAAGAACTAAACATACAAAGAAAAATATTCAACCATAAGCAAACAGATCAATGTGGACATACCACAAAGATAGAGAGTGATCTAGGAGCATCCAAAATCAACAAGAACTAATAGAGAAGCATCCGCAACAACAAAGATTACTAGAAAAACATAAATTTCACTCAAGAACACTGATAGAAGCCACATAAATGCTGTCAAAACATAACTATTCATAACATGATCAAATCTTTACATAGGCCTCCAAAACTTCCATTGAATAGACTAGCTATAATCAGTAGAAAACACTTTAATCCACACCAATTGATATTCAACGTACAGAACAAGACACCTTCATGACCTTCACAGTTCCACTGGGAACTTGGAACACTTCTTTTAACAAATTTCTCAATATCCTTGACATATATAGCTTCCAATACACCAAATGCTAATAGTGTTGACATCAATAACAACCACATATCAGCAACACATCCAAAACATCCAATAATAACAACTCATTCTTACATTTCTCATCATGAACTCATCTTATCCAAGTTAAGCAACTTAGGGTTTTGTCATTGTAAGTCATTGAGAAAGCTTCTAAGGGCATTCAAAGGCTGAATCTTCCTCCCTTGCTATAGAAATTCAAGATCAATCATCATGAAAATGTAATCTACTCCATTATTTCATGCTTCATTCATTTATTTCATCATTTTGGTTTAATTACCTAAAAGGGGTTTGCGTTAGCAAACCCCCATGCCCTAATAATCAAAAAATTCTCTTTCTTGTTTCGTTTGTATGTGGATTTAGGTCTCTAGGAAGCTTAAGAATCATTGAAGATCACATTTCAAAGTTATTATGTTATCTCCTTATCATTCAAGTCAAAATATCAAGAAAAAGTCATTTTCAAACCTGATTCTGACAATTTCTAAAGTGAACACCTATAGAAGACTGAAAGGAAGATCTAAAGCTACAAAATCAGATCCTAACTTTGCATATTCTTTTAGGAGGACTAAAAAGCATTGTCATTAGTATTCCAAAATCTTCCAACAACAATTATGTGTCTCCAGGTGCACTTTGTTTAGTTTCATTCATTTATGTTTTCATTTACTTAGGTTTTTACTTCATATTTGCAACCAATATTGTGTTTTCCAACATCTTGCATTAGATTAGTTTGCATTCATTTATTTACATTTGTGAGCTTTAAAACACATCTACACACACTTCACATTCATTTCCCATCCATCCATACATTAGTCTTGAGTGTTAACGTAAGCATTTTTGGCCCACCTTTCTCCTTCTAGGTGAAAAACCCTAGGAATGATAGAAAGCAAGTAGGTGCCAAAAATATATGTTGCATCTCTCTTTCACAAGCTAAAGCTTGTGCGAGAAGAAAAAGAAGTGTAAAATAATGCAAACAAAGATGTTGATCTATGCCTCATTAGATTTCTAAAGAGAATAAATTTTTTCCTAATGATCATCCACCCATCCAACCAAATTTCTATGAAATAGCTCCCACCCATCCATCCTCATCATCACTTGACCCCAATCATCCACCCTCAGCAAACCATGAAGCTGAGCCTTATTTATCTCAGCCATAACAAAGAATAAAAATCTTAGCAGTTACTAATATGGATGATAGTGCTCACAATCATGATGATAGTTCTAATATGCAACCTATTACAATACATTTCGATAGTGAGTCAGAAGGTAGGAAAAAAGAACCAAAGAAAGATCATAATGAATTATCTATCTCTTCTTTTTCAAAATCAAAGAATATAGATGGGCTCAGTCATGATGATCCTCTTAATAAGAGTGACTCACCTTGTGTTCAACCTGGTACTTCTCCTTGTACCACACTTGATTTAGTTCCTTTTTCCTAATTTTTTCCTTCCATTAATGATGAGAAAGATTGGGATACAGATAATTTTCTATGGATCGACTCACACGTGTAGTACTCATTGTGTGTCCTTGTGTGTTTGCTTGCATGTAATATGATCTCACATAATGTGCTACATGGAATTTATTTTTGTTTGTTAGTTTTATTTAGACGACCCTTGTCATTCTTGTTTGCATAAGGATATAAAGAAAGTGAACCCATTTTGATTTTCATATATTTCTTATCTCTATTTAACTTAATATTGTGAATGTATTCTCTTTGTTCCTTTTGAGAATGATGAAAAGTGTTGAGAAATTTATGTCTCTTCCATTTTGAACCAAAATATTTGGTGTCTTCATGTGCTGTTCTTCCCTTTTCTTCATTGTTCCACAAGTATTTGGAGAATGATGTCAATTTAGAGTATGATCATATTATTCATTATTTCTCATTTATACTGACCTTAGATCTATGCATATGTGATGTTTTATATTTGTATTGTTAATGATGTGACTTTGGTCTTGGGGATAACCCCTTGTCATGAGTCAACTTGGTTGGGAACATATCATTTGGCATAGGGTTTCCTAACAAGTTCTCATTTCTTATAACATATAGTTTATTCTACCTTAAAGCAAATTCCTCCTAGTTGGTGGTAGCAATTACTTTAAGGTGGGGGCATGTTTTCCATTATGTTCTTCACTTTTTTCACATGGTTTGAACTTTGGATTGTAGCTTTGGCATATTGATAATATTTTGTAGCAAATTATCAAAATTATTGTTATTATTATTCTTGGTATGGTTGACATGAGAACTCACCTAGTGAATATCATACTTCACTATTCCTTGTGTGTTTTCATTTGCTATCATCATGCAAACTCACCTAGTGAATATCAAACTTCACTAGCATGTGTTGTTTCTTATTAAAGATCACCTAGTGAATATCATACTTCACTAACCTATGATGCTTTGGTTCATGGGTCACCTAGCAAATATTAAATTTTTAAGCATATGATTCATGAAAATATCGGGTATGGATCCTAGTGACAATTTTGTAGATCTTGCTAGTCCATGATTGTCATATGCCTCTTACATGTTTGCATCATATTTGCATTGTGTTTGCATTTTTTCATTATGTTAGTTTTGCATCTTCATTGTGTATACTTCATGTTTGTCATTGCACATCATGTTTGTGTTTTCCTTTGACTTTACATTGTTGTGTCATAGGATCTTGATCCTGGGGGCTAGCACATCCCCTAGATTTGATTGTGTCCTATCTCTTAAATGTTCGGATAAAAAAAATCTTCTTTGCTTATCTTTACTTTAGTGTGAGCATAAGAATAAGTTCATATTAATCTCACTAAAGTAGGGACTAAATGTAGTATCATAAATTATCACCCTTGACAATTCCATAATAGGTTTATCTCCCCCTATGTTCTTTGCTTTTGATAATTACTTTTGCAAGAAAATGGAATTGATGTATAACTACAAGTCTTTTTCACTATTTGGAATCCTAAGGAAAAAACTAAAAATTTTGGAGTGACAATTGAGCGTCGTAAAAAGTAGTCAAGAGAAGAAAGATAAAAGTTTACATCACTTATTATTAGTTAAGATTCATGTTTGCAATGCATCAAGTTTAGAAGCGAGTTTATGCATGTTGTATGTTCATTTTCTTTTATTACTATAACTTGAAGGACATGCAATTAGGAAACCAATTCTCCTTGTATAAGATGAGTACAACAACTTTAATCCATTAAGGAAAGGAAATTTGAGTGGTAAGTTGCAGTACTTGTAAATTTATCATTCCCTTTTATGCATTTTTCCTCTTTCCAACCAAGGGTAATCACTCTTTACATAATCATATCAATTTTGGAGGTGGAAACACCAACATGGGGTTTGGCTTAGGAAATCCCCTATATGACACAACCCTTTCTCTCCTCTCTTGCATGCAGGTGACAAATCTAAAGTGAATTTGGGAAGGGATTGAAGACATAATTGCAAGATCAAGAATTCAAGCCTTTTATGTCACCATTTTAGGGAAAGTGGAATTAATCATCGTCGGATAAAATTTTGAAGCTGAGTCCAAAAGGGGAGAACCTACAAACAGTGGCCATCTGAGACCTGATTTCTAAATCTAAAGATCTTCATTTCCAATTCTAGGGCGCTAGCACCCCTTCCCATCTAGTTTGAGCATAGATTTATATGTTAGGTTCCTCTATCTCTACACTCTATTGTTATGTGATCCATTTTTATATTATAGTTCTATACTTTTATGAAATCATAATAGTTTCTATAGTTGCATAGTTAACCTAGGTACACATTTGCATCATCAAATTAATTAAATCGTTAATCAATCAATACCCCTTTAAAGAACCAAAACCCTAATCAACCATTCTGACTCTTCCATAGATGTTAGTAGCAAAGTGGGTGTTTGTGATAATTTATTTTTCTTTTAATTTTGATTTAGGGGAAAGTGTGATTTAGACCTTAGATCCCTTTTTCTCACACAATAATAAGAATAACATATAGAATTAGTTTTTTACTACCCATAGCTAGGATTATAACAATAGGTAACTCTAAAGATCTAAGTTAAAGTCATTTATTTGTCAATTGTGGTTTCATCTTTTCTATGATGGTCAAGATATAAAATTTTAGTAAAATGTCATCTTTCACTTAGTAATGTATATTTCCATGCCCAATTGTTATTTTTAAATGACATTTATTTTACTTAAATAATCATATTTATTATTGAATTCAATGCTATTATATCCCTTAAATATTGTAGATCTGTATATTTTTAAGGATATTTATATCAATTTAGGTCTTATAGTTTGGATTAATAGATTTAAGTTCTGACTCAATTAAATAAGATTTTATTAATATCAAGAGTTAGCAAAATCTTATTAACATTGGGTTTTTTGGAATAATATTGTATTACTAGGATGTGTATTATCTTATTTTATTAAATCTATGTTTGTAGAAAACATAATAAATGTCATGATGAATGATCTACTTTATCTAGTTTTTAGTTTACATCTTCTCCTTATAATTTTGTATTGAGGATGTAAAGTTCTAGAATTTCATATTGCTATTGGTTATATTATGAAGTTAGATTTAGTTATCTTCTATCTATTTCTAAATTGATTGTACCATTGTTAAGTGGAGAACATGAGAATCTTCATTGCAAATAAATGTTGTTAAAATTTGACTAATACAACATTAATTTCAGTCATTTCAATCATAATAATATTTTTAAGAACAAGAATAAAAATTAAAAATATTTTACAAGTTTAAACAAATATAATATATTTAATTTAAGAAAAAACCATGTTTCAAATTCAAACAATAATCAATAGATTTTCAATTGCTATAATAAGTCTAAAACTTTAAAAAATCATGATGTCAGTAACATTCGTCTGGGCTACCGAATTATCCAGATTCATTCCAAAATTCATTAAAGAAATATAGCTGTCAATAATGACCCGATGTGGTTTCGAACTTTGTATTATGGGTGCATGTGGATTCCGTGGGATTGATTTTTATATGTATCTGAGAAAAGTCCAATGAAAGTTGGAATGACAGTAACTTCTAGTCTTGCTCCGTTATTTTCTACCCTCCAATGAAAGTTGGAGGTTGACGTGACATTAACATGCAGATTAATTTCAAAATTCATTAATGAAATATAACTGACTAAATTTGTAATATTGGTGCATGCGGATTTCACGAGATTGATTTTTATATGTATGTAACAAAATTCCAATGAAAGTTGTGTGTTCACATGTGACACATCACTACTATCTGTTGAGGGAGACATCAATGTAATATATCCAAAATTCACTAATCTAATACAGCTATCAATAGTGGGCTGATGTGATTTTGAGAGACTCTAAATTTCATTTACAAAATGTCACAACAACGAGTAAATCATCAGCGACCAATACTTAGGAATTTTATTTTTTACAATTTAATATAAAGATGTATCACTGTAGATGGTCTATTATGTACATGTGAAATTTCGTTAAGATTAAAATCTTATCATGTTTCTATTTTTAGTTCTTTTTCTTAAAAATAGATGGAATTCAATTTTTTGATTCGATATCTCAATTTTTTCTATGTGGGACAATTATTTTTTGAGCTAGAAAATATGACAAAAATGTATTCAATTGAAAAATTAAAGTTAATCTTCCACATTTATTCTAGTCTTTCTATAATTTCAACTGCGCTTTTACATCTTAGGTTTTCAATATGTATTCCATTTAATTAAAGAAACATATGATAACATTCTATTTTTGTTGATTCTCTACCCTCTAACAACTAGCATAACTCATGGTAGTCAAATGCCTACACATACATGACATTTTGATTCTCCCTATTGCTTGTTCACCATTTGTCACTTCATAATGCCTCTAGCATATACATAAACCCCATTCAAATATTGTTGTACATTATTTTGTATTGTACAAATCTTTACACAAATCATATTTTAGTTTTATGAGGAAGGTTAAGGAATAAAGTTATAGATTCATAGATCACACCTAATAGCTCTTGCTCTTACTCACAAACATAATCAGGAGCTAAATAGAAAACCTGGGCTTGAATTCAAATAAAAAATTCACCACATGATTATAGAGTAGAATAAGAGAGTCAAATTGAAGCAACATTTCCAAAATCTTTACTCTTTCCTACCTTGATGTTGTAGGACCTGATATTACTATAATGTCACTATAATTTTTAATTATGAATATGTAATGACAAGAAATTATTTAAAGTTATGATTAGCCACAATAATTTATCTTATAAGATTAATTTGCCATTCTTTTAAAAATGTGAACTATTCTAACATTTTCCAAGAAAATCATGTTGCATAGGTTGTGTGGAAATTTGTATGCTACAATAGTGTGCCATGCAATGAGAAATTGATGCTACATGCCCCCTTATCCTTTATTTCAATATTAAAAATGTGTGTATATATTAACTCAAGCCTACATTTCAGACATAAGGTTTATGTATCAAAGATGGAAGAAAAACAATAATAAATGGAGAGAACCAATCTTGAAGTGTAGAAAGCCCCATTACCATTGGATCTCTAGAAATATGTTAAAAGATCATTATTTATACTCAAATACCTATTAAATCAATACTAAACATTGTAATGTTATAATTGATTTATGTTGCAAACTTATTAAAAGAAATAATTCAAAACTTAAGGATAAAAATGGCATGAGAGTGGTGAATGCAATAAAAATTGTAGATGGTAGAATTATAGAGGTCAAGGATAGCCTTTCATACAACCCTACCACATAAGATCAACATGTTCATAACAACAAAACAAATTCCAATCTTAGAAATATTACCCCAAAGCCTACTTTGGGAACAATTTTGGCTTTGACTTTTTTATTCTAATATTGCTCTACTAAGCAATTAGAAAGGCCCAAAAAAGTTTCAATTTGGCTTTAACTTTTTTACTCTTTCCTACCTTGAACTTGTAGGACTTGATATTACTACAATGTCATTATACTTTTTAATTATGAATATGTAATGACAAGAAATTTCTTAAGGTTATGATTAGTGATGAGGGTTGCATCACCCAAAACTGATGCAAAACACAACAATAGATATCAACATAGAAGATGCGAGATAGAAAATAACTCACTTTCAATTATTTTCAAAAAACGAAATTATAGATTCAGAAATTACATTGCTACAACCTCATGGGCTTGATGTTGAAATGAACAAGACAACTAAGAGGAGGGGTGAATCAGTTGTCACCAATCACATCCACAAATCTCAAAAAATTATTAACTTCACATCCACTTTAATCTATTATTAAGAATGAGCATGAAGTGTAAATAACATAAAGCAATATCAACACAAGAAACACCAGATTTACGTGGAAAATCCAATAAGGGAAAAACCAGAGTGAGGATTAACTAACAATATGAGAGTAATTGCAAAACTGATTGCATGAGGCTCACTGCCCAAGATAAGACAAACTGTCTAGATACAAGGCTTGCTACCTACAGATAAGACTTTTTATCTAAAGGGGAGACTCACTATATACAAATAAAGAAAGAGAATAGAAAATCCACCATAATGACTTCCACACATCCTCAGTCTTGATCAAAGAATTGCAGACACCATCAACTCACTGCTTTCATGAGTCAAACACATTAAAGTATTGTTGCCTTAATTCACTTTTGCACACTCTTACTTCTCACACTTGTGGCTTCATTGTCTAATCTAATCATCAACATATTGATTTGTATTTATACCATCTTCAACCTTAGAAACTTTCTCCAAGCTCGGCTACACACACTTCAAATTTCAAATTCAAATTAGGTTGGAAACTCAATATTCCCGTGGTGGAGGAGAATGAGAGTAGACCAAACCAACACTTAACAAAGAGCCAAACAAGATCTCCAATCAATCAAATGCTTCCTTAATTGATACTTATCCTTCACATGACGTGTAGGCACTAGGTCAGCCAAACCTAATTAAAACATAAATGAACTTTGAAGTAAACACTTCTGTAATAACAAGATAATATTGTGACTACATAACGTGCATCATCATACACTGGAACACATCTTAGATGCCTTCAGATTCATCAATAGCTAATGCAAGAACCTTCATACACAAAATACTCTCCATTAGTCCATCTAGACTGTATAGACACACACAGTAATTCTGAAACTAGTCTTCCAAAGCACCAAACCACAAACACCTTTGAAAGAACATAGATAACACCATTACAAGCCTTCTACTAGATCTGAAACTCCTGAAACAAACTAATAGAGGACTACAGAGTAGATACATTTATCCCAGTCCATAGACAAATAACTCTGACAAACTAGTTCACAAACCAGTGAACACAACTTTCACTCTTCATCAACCTAGATATTATAATCTAGGATATATCACCCAAGGATTCCCTTAAACAACACTTTAGATCCGCACAACCATAGGATGTAATGTCCCCATTTTGGAGGTAATTTGATTTAATTAATTTAATTAATTAAGTTGTCCAAAATAATGAATATTTTATGAGGATGACTAATTAATTATTTTAATTAATTAATTTTTTATTTTTTTTTAGACTGCAGGAATCGGGTAGCACGACCCCCTATAAACTGCAGTGCGCCTGGTAAACTTTTTAACGTGGCGCTGGCACGACATGCCCTCCATTACCACGAGATGGGGAGACTAGAACTCGTGACCACAAAGCCGCAACAGAATTACTTAGCCAACCGAGCTAGGGCCCCCGCCCATTATTTTAATTAAATAAATAAGTGGTATTAAGTTAATTATTTATAAAGTTATCAAATAAATAAATATTAAAAGGTAACTTTATATTTGATTAATTTAATAAAGTGACTTGAATTATAAAATATTTTATAAAGTCACTTAATAAATAAAATAAAATAATGTTCTAGAAGTTTTTGGAGAAAGTGGAGAAAAAGAATAAATAGGCATCTTGGGCTTCATTCTTACCAGGCAGATTTGATGTTCTTGTTGTTGGCATTTCATCTTGTGGAGCCTAGGGTTTCTACAGATTGTTTCTTGTCATAGGAAACGAAAACTTCCTATTGATAGCAATTTTGAGGGTGTGAAATATCACTTGAATTATTGCAGTTGTGGGAAAGAATACTTCAGTTCTTTCATTGAGCAAACATTGTGGTGATTGGCCAAATTTGATGATTCAATTTGAAGATATTGGCACTAGTTCGTTGGAGTTTATTAATTACAACTCTTGGCATTGATTTTCCTTCATATATCTGGGTTTAGAAAGGGCCAGATTTAACAGATAAAGTTCTGATATTAAAATCAGATTATTTCAGTCAAAGGAAGGTGCCACTAGGAGGGACGTCTTTGCTTGTAGAGGTCCCAATTTGCATCAGAAAATTTATTGGCTTGGTGCGCCCTTATCCCTAGACCATGGCGATCATGTTGAAGGCATGAAACTATTGGGGAAGGCTGAATATTATTTACTTTTTCTACATCAGATTTGAACAAGGGCGAATTTGGAAGAAGCTTGTTTGCAATCTCAGGTTTCTGCTTCAGATTTATATCAGCTATTGACTTCTTCTTGGGAGGCATAATAGCCATTGATATTCATCTCAGCATTGGTGATGTCTCATTGTAAGGACTGGTTGGTGTCTATTTTTCTTAAACACTGCCATTATTTTACCATACTTACTAGCATATAAAGGGAGCTACGATTTTATATGATACAGCTTTGGTTAGCCACGAATTGGCATTCTATCATGAGCGCACCATATTAGGGGCTGTGGAGATTATTGTTGTTACACATTGGAGGCTCAAAGACTTGGTTATCATTTTATTTCTTCAAACTTGACCAGAACAGGGGCGATCTCTTCAGAAAATTGCATTGCTGCTTTATGATCTCCATTTCGCAAGACTTTGTATGCTCTTCATTGGTGGACAAGGGCGACTTCAAGAGCCAGGTTCCCTTGTTTAATTTCATGCATGTTATATTTTTTAATGCATACTAAGTGGTACGACTGTAGGTGATGTTGCATCAGATTTAGTTCATGTACAAGAGCCAAGAGTCTTGGCCTCTCTAATCTCATTGGCATTGTAAAGACTGCAACTTAATAGTACAGTGAAGATTGTGAGCCTCTATTTGAGTTATTGTCCATTTGAAGTTTTAAAAAGGATGTAAGCCAACTGTTTGATATAATTTCTATTGGCTATAGCTGCACATTTAGGTCATGATACTTCATCTATTGCATTTGAAAATACAAAAATAAATCTGCATTGCATCTAGGACCTTGTCTAAACATCATAGGACTCTTTTGCAAGTAGTATATACCTTGGATATCATTGGGAAAACATTCATGCACTCAGACCAGCAAGTTACAAGGTTGCACATGAATTGTTTGACAAAATTACAAGCAGAAAATTAGGGCAAATTGTGGTAAGTTTGAGCAAGGCTCATTATAGTGGTATCAGAGTGGTTTCCTACCATCCTTTGGGTCAGAAAATTATCTTCATTTATGCAACAAAGTGACAGGACCAAGAGATTTACAGTTAGAGAAGAAAGAAAGCAAACGCAAGACACTTTATCAGCAGCTGTTGGTGGTCCTATGGAGGAAAGAAGAGAAGATGGTCCTCCTAGAAATGAAAGGAGGAATAGAGATAGAGGAGAATAATTGTTGGAAAGAATGGCCCAAGCATTTGAAGGATTTTCAGCTTCCTTGTAGTAGCAAATTCAACATAACATAGTTATTTTTGAAAATAGAACAAGGAACAACAGGGATCAAGATGATGACAGGAGTCTAGCAGGTTCAAGGAGAGTACAAAGAGCATCTTCTCGCACTGCTCATAGGCCATCACGACCTACCTTCTTAAGGGAAGAGCGAGCTGCAGAAGAGAATGTGGAAGATATTGAGGAGCCCGCCTTTGCTGATGCATATATGGCTGCTCATGATGAATGGAAACTATTGACACCAGAAGCCCGAAAACTCACGCATTTTGATCGCTTTGTACAAACAAGGATGGACTACTACAGGTCTCGATACTTTCTTGGCAAGACTACTACACAGTCATGGATTCATAAGTTGGATACTTTCTTGGCTCTTCAACCCATGATAGAAGAGGAAGCCATCAAGTATGCCACTTTGCATTTGGAGGGTGCAACACACGAATGGTGGTATCATGGGTTAGTTACATTGCAGCATAATCAGATCACATCTTATTAGGAGTTTGTGGATAGATTGGTGGAATGCTTTGACAAGAAAGACCCAGAATCATACTTCAGAGATTTAGCTCAACTCAAGCAAGTTGGGAGTTTGGAGAACTGCATTGGGGACTTTTAGAGATTGTCAGTAATGGTTCCCAACATCTCAGAGAGATGACTAGTGATTTTATTTATGGAGGGCTTATTGGAGCCTATGAGAGGATGGATAAAAGCCTTTGATCCTCCTACTCTTCAGGAGGCAATGAAGAAGGCTAGGATCATGGAGTTTGCCGCACCAAAGAGCAAGAGCTTGCATAAGGAAATTCCTTCAACAAGCAATGAGACTCCTCAACAATCAGACAAGAAAAATAAATCTGCACATATGATGGATGAGGAGACACAAGATGCGTTGAGGAAGAGGAAATTATGCTATTGGTGCAAGGAGCCTTACAACAAGGATCATGATTGGCCTTTGAGGCCTAAGGGAAAGGCAAACCGTTTCATGTGGGCATACTTTGAGGACTCCGATTCTGATGATGGGGATCAACACGTTGCTTCAGAACTTGATCAGGATGAGAAGACTTCTGCTTCCATGGCATTTCTTGCCAATGTTCAGGATGAGACTACATTCAGGTTCAAAGGGACAGTGGATGGACAACATTGCATCTCTATGCTTGATACTGGTGCGGCACATAACTTTATTAATGGAGATTTTGTAGCTCGGTGCAGACTTCAGGTTGAGGATTTTGATGGATTCAGAGTTCGAGTAGCAAATGGATATACTCTTGCATGCACCAGAAAGGTTGCTAATCTCACCTTGAAATTGAACAGCTATGAGTTACATTTGGATTTTTATGTGGTCAACATAGGAGAAATGGACATAGTTTTGGGAATGAAGTGGCTCTAGGACTTGGGAGTATTTACCCTCGATGTACCTAAGATGGAGATGTCTTTTGAGGTTGATGGTAGGAGGCATGTATTAAGGGGAATTACAGGTGGAGGTTTGCATTCTATCAGAGGGATGGACAGTAAGAGGAAGGGGAAGGTGATTCAGGAGAAACATGAGATGATTCTTAATCCATTGTTCAAGGTGGAAGCCGCTTTGGTCATATGAAAATCCACTCTATGGCTTGGATGATGATAGCTCTCTTGATTCCAGTCTTGAGATGAGCATGGTTGATAGTATTTGTGATCCTACTAGTGCATCGGGATTGCAAACGGGACTCACAGAGGAGATTTCACAAGTGTACATGGTGAGGAGTGCTTACAGCTTCATTTTTTATTCTCATGTACGTGACCTATTCAGGATGCACAATTCAGGGGTGCATGTGATGGATAGTTTGGATGGTAGTTTATCTTGCGTGAAGTTTGAAGGCAAGGATGATCTATCTCTTGGCTTGCTTCCACTTGAGGCCTATACTTCTGCGACACTTGGTGATGGTATTGAGTTGGTATGATAGATTGAGTTTGAGCAAATGTTGCAGGAGTTGTTTGGTGATGACAGGGACATTATGCAATTCTTCTTGTGGGATCCAGGTGGTGAATTGCTTGAGGATAAGCAATTTCAGGAGGGGCGGACTGTAATGTCCCTATTTTGGAGGTAATTTGATTTAATTAATTTAATTAATTAAGTTGTCCAAAATAATGAATATTTTATGAGGATGACTAATTAATTATTTTAATTAAATAAATAAGTGGTATTAAGTTAATTATTTATAAAGTTATCAAATAAATAAATATTAAAAGGTAACTTTATATTTAATTAATTTAATAAAGTGACTTGAATTATAAAATATTTTATAAAGTCACTTAATAAATAAAATAAAATAATGTTCTAGAAGTTTTTGGAGAAAGTGGAGAAAAAGAATAAATAGGCATCTTGGGCTTCATTCTTACCAGGCAAATTTGATGTTGTTGTTGTTGGCATTTCATCCTGTGGAGCCTAGGGTTTCTGCAGATTGCTTCTTGTCATAGGAAATGAAAACTTCCTATTGATAGCAATTTTGAGGGTGTGAAATATCACCTGAATTATTGCAGTTGTGGGAAAGAATACTTAAGTTCTTTCATTGAGCAAACATTGTGGTCATTGGCCAAATTTGATGATTCAATTTGAAGATATTAGCACTGGTTCATTGGAGTTTATTATTACAACTCTTGGCATTGATTTTCCTTCATATATTTGGGTTTCGAAAGGGGCAGATTTAACAGATAAAGTTCTGATATTAAAATTAGATTATTTCAGTCAAACGAAGGTGCCACTAGGAGGGACGTCTTTGCTTGTAGAGGTCCCAATTTGTATCAGAAAAATTATTGGCTTGGTGCGCCCTTATCCCTGGACCATGGCGATCATGTTGAAGGCATGAAACTATTGGGGAAGGCTGAATATTATTTACTTTTTCTACATCAGATCTGAACAGGAGTGAATTTAAAGAAGCTTGTTTGCAATCTCAGGTTTCTGCTTCAGATTTATATCAGCTATTGACTTCTTCTTGGGAGGCATAATAGCCATCGATATTCATCTTAGCATTGGTGACATCTCATTGTAAGGACTGGTTGGAGTCTATTGTTCTTAAACACTGCCATTATTTTACCAGACTTACCAGCATATAAAGGGAGCCACGATTTTATATGATACATCTTTGGTTAGCCACGAATTGGCCTTCTATCATGAGTGCACCATATATGGGGCTGTGGAGATTATTGTTTTTACACATTAGAGGCTCAAAGACTTGGTTATCATTTTATTTCTTCAGACTTGACCAGAACAGGGGTGATCTCTTCAGAAAATTACATTGCTACTTTATGATCTCCATTTCGCAAGACTTTGTGTGCTCTTCATTGGTGGACAAGGGCAACTTCAAGAACCAGGTTCCCTTGTTTAATTTCATGCATGTTATATGTTTTAATGCATACTAAGTGGTACAATTGTAGGTGATGTTGCATCAGATTTTGTTCATGTACAAGAGCCAAGAGTCTTGGCCTCTCTAATCTCATTGGTATTGTAAAGACTGCAACTTAATAATACAGTGAAGATTGTGAGCCTCTATTTGAGTTATTGTCTATTTGAAGTTTTAAAAAGGATGTATGCCAACTGTTTGATATAATTTCTATTGGCTGTAGCTGCACATTTAGGTCATGATACTTCATCTATTGCATTTGAAAATACAAAAAGAAATCTGCATTGCATCTAGGACCTTGTCTAAACATCATAGGACTCTTTTGCAAGTAGTATATACCATTGATATCATTGGGAAAACATTCATGCACTCAGACCAGCAAGTTACAAGGATGCACATGAATTGTTTGACAAAATTACAAGCAGCAAATTAGGGCAAATTGTGGTAAGTTTGAGCAAGGCTCATTACATAGGATCAACATAGAATAAATGTGGAGCACAAACTAGAGAACATTTTGAACACACACAATTTTGTCTTCACTATTTCTCAAAAGCACTTGGTAACTCATCATATCGACACACCTGCAACACCATAAAGATCACTCCATATACTTACAACATCTCTATAGTATATCAACTATACATGAACAACCTACAATCAATTGTTTCCTTTCTCTGCAATAACCTACAATGTGTTGACATAAATGACAACACCACCAAACTCATCCATACTTGCAACAATCTCCCCCTTTATCATTGATGGAAACACATGATGTGAAAAAACACCAAATAAACAATACAAACTCTCCTTTATTTTATAGATTACACAACCTACAAAACATTCCTGCACTCTCTTTTCCTTACAATATTCTCTCCTTTCAACTTTTTATTTTTCACATGACTTTCTCTCCCCCTTTGACATCAATGGAAAAGAACAAAAACTTTGATCACTCCCCCATAGGATTGCACTCACATCTCATACTAAAACAATGATACTTCGTACTCCCCGTCAGGAGTACAGTCTAGTCATTAGTTCAGACAAATGAATAATTTGTAGATCCACTACACTGATGCACCTCCATGTGCACCTAGTTTGAAGAATGAGGGGCCATGACCCCCAACTTCTCTCTAAGATACTCAAAAGTATCCTTCAAAAGAGCCTTAGTAAATATATAAGAAATTTGATCCTTTGTAGCACTTGTTCTAGCCTGACTTGATTCTCCAATACCTTTTCTCTCAAGAAATGGTATCTGATAGATATATTCTTTGTCCTTGAATGCATTACTAGATTCTTTGAAATGTTTATTGCACTTTTTTTATCATAGAAGATAGGGATAGGCTCATTACATATCACTCCAATGTCCTTCAATTTTCTCTTCATCCACAAAACTTGTGTAGCAAGATGTTGTTGCAATATACTCAGCCTTTATAGTGGATAAAGAAACTGAATCCTATTTCTTGCTTAGCCATGAAACCAATCTTCCTCCAAGAAAGAATGCACCACCACTTTTACTCTTCTAGTCATCTACACAACTAGCCCAATCAGCATTAGTGTAAGCACTCAAAGTAAAATTGGTATCCTTAGGATACCACAAGCCATAATCTAAATTGCCTTTTAGATATCTAAATATCCTCTTCATAATTGTAACATGTGTTTCTTTAGGTTATGTTTGAAATCTTGCAACTAAAGATACTACATGTAGATATCCATTCTAGTAGTAATAAGATATAATAATCCACCAATCATAGATATGTACATGCTTTGATAAACTTTAGGAGAATCATCATCCTTACTCAGTTTGCATCCAATCACCATAGGGGTATATACAAGTTTGGAATCATCCATTCCAAAAAAATTCAGCAACTCTTTATCATTCTTTGATTGTGAAATGAATATTCCCTTATCAGTTTGATTCACTTGAATTCCAGGAAAGAAATTCATCTCACCAATCATAGACATATCAAACTCCTTTTGCATCTCCTCTGCAAATCTCTTGCACATTCCCTCATTTCTTGCGAAGATAATATCATCAACATACACAACCACTATCAACATTTTGTTTCCCTCCACTTTAAAATAGAGGTTACTATTTGCAAAGCCTTTTTTGAACCTTTTTGTTGTGTTAAATATCTATCCAGCCTTGCATACCATGCTCTGGGAGCATGTTTAAGTCTATATAATTCCTTTTTCAACTTATAGACCATGTCTAGTTTATTTGATAACGAAGTCCCTCCAGTTGTTCCATGTACACCTCTTTTTTCAATTCTCCATTCAAGAATGTAGACTTAAAATCCATCTAATATACCTTGAAATATTTGTGGTAGAAAATGCCAGAAACATCTGAATAGCCTCCATTCTTGTCATCGGGGAAAATTTCTCCTCAAAGTCTATTCCTTCAACCTATGAATAAGATTTGCATACAAGTCTTTCTTTGTTTCTTACTACTTCACCATTCTCATTCATCTTATTCCTGAACGCTCACTTTGTACCAATTATGTTCTTGTTTTCAAGTCTAGGAACCAATTCCCATGTCTATTTTTTCTCTATCTATTGTAATTCCTCTTTCATTGCTCTAACACAATTCTCATCTTTGCATGCTTCACACATTGTTTTAGGTTCTATCTTGGAAATTAAACATAGATTTACCTCAACTACCACCACTTTGCTTCTTGTTTTTACACCTTCACTTTTTTCTCCAATTATTTGTTCTTTCGGATGATTTTTCTGTACATATTTCAGAGTCTTAGAAGCATGTTCCTAAGCTTCTTCTTCTTATTCAATCTGTTCTCCTTCTTCCTTTTTCTCTTCTTGTACTTTTTCACGGATTGTTTCATCTGTTTCAACTTCACTAATTTAAACTGGTCTGTGGATATCTTCATCAACTTTATTTGCACTTTCAACTATCTTTCTCAATCTTTTATTCAAGCATCTATAAGCTTTTCTATTAATTGAATTTCCAAGGAAAATACCTTCATCACATCTTGCATCAAACTTTCCAAGGTTATCATCATCTCTTTTAATATAACATTTGCTTCCAAACACCTTAAATTACTTAATAGTAGGAATCTTGCCAATCCACAATTCATAAGGGGTCTTTGTGTTGTTACCTCTTATTTAAACTCTATTAAGAATATAAACATCAGTGTGCATTGCTTTTCTCAAGTATACATCAGGTACATTTTCCTCTTTCATCATAGTCCTTCCAGCCTCTTGAATAGTCTAGTTCTTCATCTCAACAACTCCATTATGCTAAGCAGAAAAATGTCTCTTTATACCATGATCTTCACAAAATGTATTAAACTCATTGGAGGTGAATTCTCCACCTCTTTCAAACCTTAAATATTTGATTTTCAGGTTCACTTCATTATCTACCATGGCATTGAACACTTTGAACCTATCTAGAGTGTGAGCTTTCTCCCTAAGAAAAGTAACCCATGTCATCCTAGAATAATCATCAATAAGAAGCATGAAATACCTATCACCATTAAGGCTTCATGTTCTTATTGAAATATAGAGGTTTGTATGAACCAACTCCAACATTTTGAGAGAAGATTGTTGTTTTCCTTTAAAGCTTCATCTTGTTTGTTTTCCCAATTGACAACTTCCGCAAATAGTATTAGTGGGCCTTGTGATTTTAGGGATATCTCTGACAACTTCTCTTGAATTAATCCTAATCAGATTGTAAAAGTTTACATGTCCCATCGTCCAATTCCATGGCTAACTCTCATTAAATTGATACACAAAACTCTGACCATCAACACCCTTAAGCTAATAAATGTTTCCATATGTTCTTCTTCCTCCAACTACCACAATTTTGAACCCTTTTCTGACCTTATAGGTATTATGTTGAAACAAAAGCTTAAATCCTTTTCTACACATTTGTCCAACACTAAAGAGATTATACCTTAAGCCCTTAACATAATAGACATCATCAGTACTATGGTTTCCATCAAAACTAATTGTTCCTTTTCCAACAATCTTTGTACTAGAATCATCTTCAAAAATGTCTAATCCTCCATCATACTTGTTAAGTTTAGTAAACTTTCTTTTGTCTCTGACTAGTCATATGGTTTGAGCAGCCACTGTCAATTACCCAATAATCTTCATTTTTTCTAGCATAAAAGGTAGTAACTAGAGTACCTTCCATCTCTTCCTTCTTCATCTCTGGACCACTTCCCTTGCACATCTTCCATGGTTAGTAAACACTGATTTATTCTCCAAAGCTAGAAACAAGCATTCATCTTTATCATCCTCAAAATCAAACTCATCATCATAAATTCTTGCATCTTCTCTAACATAATACAATTTCTTGAACTTTTTATCCATTTTTTCTTTATTGTCTCTATTCTTTTTGTGTATAGCTCTATTTGTACATCTTGAAGCGTAGTGACAAATATTTCCACAACTAAAACATTTAAAAGGTAACATGTACCTTTGTAGTTGCTAGTACCTTTCTTTAATTTCCTTGTAAAGATTGCTTCCAACTCCTTTGAACCTTCACTATCTGGATCATCTTCTATCTTAGTGGATTTGAAGGTTGTTTATGTTTTCTCCTTTTCTTTTCCAAATTTCCTCATTTTAAATGCAGTCAAGGTGCCAAATAGTTGTTGTTTAGTGAATTTATTTGGATTATGCACTTCCTCAATAGCTGAGACCTTGTCATTGTAACTCTCTGATAGGGTCATCAAAATCTTCTCTATTACATCTTCATCTGTCAGAGTACAACCTTAAATTTTGACTTCATTTGTTGCAGTATCAACCCTCTGAAAGTAGCTTGCAATGTCTTGACCTTCTTCCTTGTTCAAGTTCTCATATCTATACTTTTTTGTTAGCTTCTTTGATAATTTGACTCTATCATTTCCTTTATAGATATCTTTCAAATTTTCCCACACTTCATAAGCAATTCCTAATGAAATAACTTTTGTCCACTCAGTCTTAGATAGAGCACTATATATTGCATACCTTTATTTTTCATTTTCCTCATAGGTAGAAATCTCATCTACAGAAGAAGGAACACTTGTCAGCTCAACATATTTTGTCTCAACATCTTTCCAAGTCTTGTGATGCAGAGCTAGGAAGACTCACAACACATCTCACAAACCTTCCACAATAATCAAAAACATTCTTTGTATAACACATTTTATTAGGCATTGTATATCACATTGGAAACATAACTATGGCAGCCAACAATTTAGTGCAATGAATAGTCATTAATAACTTCTACAAAACCAATAATGAATCCAATATCTCCAGTTATATTGAAGAAAACATAGTTATAGAATTTTCCTCCAATTCTTATGAAGATCCAACGGTGGAAACAAAAGTTATTGTATTTTTCCCAAAACTACAAACCCTAGGTAGGGTTTAGACTTGCCCTCACAAAAATGTTCATAACTTATTCAAATCTTAATGAATTTTGATGAGAATTGAAGAAAATGAAAGTAGATTCACATGGAAAAAAAAATCCAATTGGTTTTAGATCCAAAATATAGACTTTATATTTCATACCATCATAGTTCTTTAGACTGTAAATTCTACACAATATTGTTAGAATAGGCAGTCTCACCAAAATAGTCATTTCTTCCACAAAACTCAATCAAATTTAATGAGACAAAAATACTTGGAAACTAGAAATAGAGATATTTCCATCCATATATGATACTCCATTATTTTAGTCCATACCATGCCGTACAAATCATAACTTGATTCTAGAAACAATGTGAAAATCAGAAAATGCACAAAATTTGAGGTTTCCATTCACCAATCTTCAAAAATGATGTCTACAACCCCCAATTCGAGTTTTTGAGGGTGTATTTATACATTTTCAACCAAAACCAACTATTTCAAACCACCTTTTGATTAGTTTGTTCACAAAACGCCCTAATGACACTTCATCTACCTAATTTTAAACTTTTGACAATTTTTACAATATATGAGAAATGAACAACATCCTAGGACTTATAACACCACAAAGGTGGCCTCTTGGGCCTTATTACAATATAAAAACATAAAATGGAACAAATAACTCAATATGGCCTCATGGAGGCATGTGATCAAATAGGTGCTCCTGCACCATCTTGTAACCAAGAGAGATCAAGTAACCTTTCATTTGCACTTTCCAGTCACTATAGTCAAATCCATCAAACACAAGGATTGACAATTTGTCTACCATCAGATCTACCTCAAGAAGTTAAGCTCTTCTCTGAGGAACCAAAGCTTTGATACCAATTGTTGAAATTCACAAGAAAACTGAGAGGGGGGTGAATCAATTGTCACCAATCACATCCACAAATCTTAAACAATTATTAACTCTGCATCCACTTTAATCTATTATTATGTATGAGCATGAAGTGAAAATAATAGAAAGCAATATCAACACAAGAAACACAAGATTTACATGGAAAACCCAATGAGGGAAAAACCACAGTGAGGATTAACTCACAATATAAGAGTAATTGCAAAACCGATTACAAGAGGCTCACTGTCGAAGGCCTCAATGCCCAAGATAGGACTCACTGTTTGAATACAAGGCTCATGGACTACAGATAAGGCTCACTATCTAGAAGGGAGGCTCACTACCTACAAATAAAGAAAGGTAATAGAAAAACCACCACAACTTACACACATCTGCAACCTTGGTCAGAGAATTGTACACACCATCAACTCACTGCTTTCAGGAGTCAAACACATTAAAGTACTATTGCCTTAATTCTCTATCACACACTCTTTCTTCTCAAACTTGTGGCTCCATTATCTCATCCAATCCTCAACATCTTGACTTGTATTTATACCATCTTCAACCTTAGAAACATTCTCCAGGCTCGGCTACACACACTTCAACTTACTAATTCAAATTAGGTTGACAACTCAACATTCTTGTAGTGGAGGAGAATAAGAGCACACCAAAACAACACTTAACCAAGACCCAAACACATCTCAGATCAATCAAACACTTAATTAATTGATACTTATCCTTTGCATGATGTGTAGACACCATGTCGGCCAAACCTAATAAAAAAATAAATGAACTTTGAAGTACACACTTCCAAAATAAGAAGATAATATGCAGACCACATAACATGCTTCATCATACACTGGAACACATCTCAGATGCCTTCAGATTCAGCCACAACTAATGCAACAACCTTCATACACAAAAGACTCTCTGTTAGTCCATCCCAACTATATAGACACACAGTGATTTTGACACTAGTCTTCTGGAGCACCAAACCATGAACACCTTTGACAAAACATAGAGAATGCCATTACAAACCTTCTACTAGATTTATAATACCTAAAAGAAAAAAATAGAGGAGTATAGAGCAAATAAATTTCTCCTAGTCCATAGACAAACAACTCTATCAAACCAATTCACAAACTGATGAACACAACTTTCACTCTTCATCAACCCATAAACTATAATCTAGGATATATCACCCAAGGATTCCCTTAAACAACACTTCAAATCCACATAAGCATATGATCAATATAGAAGAAAATGTGGAGCACATTTTGAACACACACAATGTTTTCTTCACTATGTCTCAAAAGCACTTGGTAACTCATCATACCAGCACACTTTCAACACCATAAAGATAGCTCCATGTACTCACAACATCTCTACAATATCTCAACTATACATGCACAACCTACAATCACGTGTTTCATTTCTCTACAATAACCTACACTATGTTGACATCAATGACAACATTAATGACAACACCACCAAACTCATCCATACTTGCAATACTTGATTCATTACAACAAAACCAACTCTAAAAGAAAATCTATTATTCAGAGTCACAATCTGCACTAATGGAGCCACCTTCTACAACCCCCACTTAACTCTTTTATTTTACCCAATAACCACCCTAGAATGTTCTAGAAGTGTAACTTTCCCTTTTCTTTTGGTGCCAAAAGTCTCACCATTTGATTTCTTATCTAGGAAGATATTTTAATGAAATTCACTTTTTAGTGGGGCAGCTTCTTGGGGCCATAACTTTTAATATGACTGTCAGATTTTCAATTGTATTATATTGTTGGAAAGATTGTGAAGAGATCTACATCCATTTCTAAGCAAATATGAAAGATTAGATATTTTTACCATGTTTTGAGGCTTTGAAGGGCCTCAATTTTCAGTTTTAAACTTCATTGGAGAAATTCCCCAGGATGAAAATTTAATATCTTTCAATTGGTATAGGATTTTGAGATGTTTCTTTCACCAAAAATCTTGTTTTCCAATTTCACTAATTGGGGTTAATTTTAGTGTCCATATGGCCCAAGTAGGTTGAATTACTAAAAATAACAGATGACTATTTTTGGTTGTTTTAGACTTCTAACTATCCCAAAGACTACATGAGTTGCCATGTGCCTCAAGACAACTAAGGAAACTACAAAAAAATGAAAAATACAATTTTTTTGGGTGATGGAAGATTGCCCTTACACCACTGGACGCTCCTACATTAGACACCTAGGGTAATTTTAAAAAGTGATCATGTCACTTCTTAGGTCTTAGAAGGAAACTAAGATGGTTAACCTTAGCTTTAGATAACCATGACGAATCTTCAACAGGCCTTCCTCTCCATTTCTCCAAGTACTCTACATATTGCCTATTTCTTGTGCTTCTGCCCACACTGCTATCAAAAATTTCTTCTATCTCCTCCTTTTTTGAAGTAGGTGCTAGAATATTCCACTGTGTTTCTATTACTTCTTCATCAATTCCTCCTTCATGATATTTTCTTAAATCTAAAATGTTAAACATAAATGATATATGAATTTCATCAAACAACTCTACCTCATATAAATTTCTTAAATCATGCTTCTTTAGGATCTTGCATGGTCCAAACTTCATCTTTAACTTGTATGTACCAACTAGAAACCTCTCCTTTCACAAATGAAGCATGACATCATCTCCTACTTGGAACTCCTGATAGCTCCTTTTTTGATCTTCCTTAGCCTTATATTGTGAGTTCATCTTACTGATATGTTCTACACCTATTCATGCAAATTCCTCAGGTGCTCAAGCAAATCTTCAGCCTCAACACCACTCTTCTCTCCTTTTTCCATCTTCCTCAACTCAAAAGCATTCCTCAGACTACTCCCATATACAATCTGGAATGGTGATTTACCAATAATCCTATTGATAGAATTGTTATAAGCAAATTCTACCTATGGTATAATCAAATTTCATCCCTTGGGCTTATCTCCTACTAAGCATCTTAGCAGGTTACCTAAAATACTATTCACCACCTCTATTTGTATATCAATTTGTGGATGGTGTGCAAAACTAAAGTTCAAATCTATCTTCAACTTCTTCCATAATTTCCTCTAGAAATAACCAACATCTTTGGTATCTCTATCTAAAACTATACTCTTTGGTAGACCATGTAGTCTCACCACCTCTCTGAAAAACAACTCTACAACATGAATAGCATCACTAGTCTTATGAGACAGAATGAAATTTTCCATTATTGAAAATCTATCCACCACCACAAATATGGAATCATGCCCTCTCTATGTCCTTGGTAAGCCAAGAACAAAATCCATGCTAATATACACCCATGGCCTCTCAAGTATAATTAATGGCTAATACAATCTATTATTCTGACTTATTCCTCTTTCTATCTGACATACTCTACAACTCTGCACAAATTTCTTCACATCTTGTTGTAACTGTGTCCAGTAATAATTCTCGCTAACAAGAGAAATGGTCTTATCTCTACCAAAATGTCTATCCAACCCTCCACTAGGCTTCTCCTTGATTAGATTCTCTTTCATAGAACTCCTTGGAATGCACAATTGGATTCCTCTAAACAACATCCCATCTTGGATTTGGAAATCCAACCATTTTGTCCTATCTAATGTAATAGGTTCCAAACAAGTCTTCCCAGTTTCTGCAAAGTCTGGATCTTCAAAACAAAAAATCTTAAGTTCATTGAACCCAAAAACCTCTATATTCATCTCTATGAAAAAAAAAATTCCTTCTACTCATGGCATCTACAACTCAGTTTGACCTTCCACTCCCATGCTTCAAAACAAAAGTATAACTCTGCAAAAACTCAACCCATTTAAAATGAATTTGATTTAACTATCCTTGACTATTAAGATACTGCATAGCTTGATGATCAGTATATAAAACAAATTATTTTTGCAACAAATAGTGTCTCCATTTCTTCAAAGCCTGAACTATAGTAGAAAAATCTTGATCATAGAGATAAATATTTATTTTTAGCATCATTCAACTTCTCACTAAAATAGGCAATAGGCTTACCTTCTTGAATCAAAACAACTCCTATGGTACAACCACTAGCATCACAATCTACCTAAAAGACCTTATTGAAATTTGGAAGAGCCAAAATAGGTTGCTCTATGACTTTCTTCTTCAACATATCAAAACTCTTTGTTTCTCCTATATTCCATTTAAAATCTTTTCTATCCCCTATCATTTCTTCAATTAGTGGTGCACAAATACTACTAAAATAAAATAAAATAAAACAACCCCATAAAAATGCCACTTAATTAACCTTAAAAAGGTTCAAAAGAATGATTAGATGTTCATTTGAGCATTTATAATTTTGAAAACTTGAGAGTGATTAAGCACTCTAGCACTTTGGAGCAAAATGGTGATCCATTACCACACACACTTTAATTCAAGCGTGTATGACAGCACAACCACCCAACAATGTAAGGACCTCTGGTATGTACCCCTTAAAATTGCCTTATAATTTGTGCAAGTTAATTTTCCCTCCATTTTCTTGTTTGAAGTAGTGCATTCAATAGCTATTGTGCTACATAAGATGCTTTAGTGCGTAAGTGAAATGATTTAGCACATAGATGTTATGATGTAGTGCATAGGATGAATCGGTGCTTCGGGACCCTGTTCCGGTGCATCAGGACCCTGTTCCGGTGCATGCGTGAAATTTTTCAATGCATATGAGAGTTCAACGCATAGAACCTCTATTCTAGCACATTGAGTTGTTCAGTGCATAGAAAGACTTTTTAGCACATTGGTGAAATATTAGACCAGATTTATGATTTTTTTTATTATACTCCTTGATGTCGATGATGTTTGATTGCTTCAGTCTTTGATTTGATGATGATTGATGATGTTGATAGATTGGATGTCCATTGATCTCATGATAGTGAGATTCAATGATTGATATTGATAATTGACCTCATGATAGGTGAGGATCAATGATTGATACTAATAATTGACCTCATGATAGGTGAGGATCAATGATAGTTTGATTGATTGATGAACCTCATGATAGGTGAGGTTGAATAGATTGATTGATTCTCACAAGATTTGATTGAAGTCTCACCAGAGATGATTAGATTGATAGGCTGATTGATTTTGATTGTATGATAGGTTGATTGATTAACTGATCTACGATTTTGTGATGATAGGAGCCATTGATGATTTTGTAGCTTAGAGAGTGTTTTCTCAGGACGTGGGATTTGATTCCATACTTGACACAACCTAAGACAACCATTATCGCACGGTGCGGATTGTTGTCTCTTATTGATATAACTCAGATTAGGATTAACAGGGGATCACCTTCCATTCGCCCAATGGTGAGATCACAATTACTCTAGAGTACGTATATCAGATTCTACAAATTCATGTTGTGGGGGAGCTAGTGTTATATGATTCTTAGGAGCAGGGTGGGATTGATGCATTGCATAGAGTCAAGGATGATTAGATATGTGGTTATGAGATTCCCTGGAGGGATATGGTTGATGTTTATGCCACATTGCCTTCTGTTCTTGCCAAATTCATTGGAGGGTTCCTTTGTCCTAACCGCTGGTCAAAGGGACTCTCAGTTGGATAGGGTCAGATTTTGGAGAGCATGATTGCTCAGGGCACCAGATATGCATGGGGTTGTTGTATGCTTGCTCATTTGTACCAGACTTACACCAGGTGGTATATCTTCGTGTGGCCAGTTTATTAGTTGGGGTTGCATTGCTTTAGGTCTGGGCCTGGGAGCATATAGCAGTCGCATGGCCAGTTGGAGACACATAGCAACGTGCCATGAGACTGTATGTACATATTTATGTTAGACAAGTTGCTTAGCCTAGGATAGGAAAACTCAAGTATTGAAGGAGGACACTAGATGATCTTGAGTCTATGGTATGGTGGCCCTTTCTGGATTGTGAGTAGTGGCTTGAGGACGACACTGAGATGTCGTATATGTGTCAGCCCTTGTACCTGATTACCTATACACAATTCATTATTGAGATATTCTTGTTGTTGAGAGTACTAAGATAGTATGCCAGGGTTCAGGGCATGCCTCAGGGAGTGGCCCATTATACATAGCAATGGGTGAATTCTATAGATTGGGGACTTGTGTTGTCTTATGATGTAGTCGTACAACACTTCCAGGGATTACAAGCTATCATTGATGTGTTGATATTAGAGGAGTACTCTTCGTACATGTTCTCACATCCATTCCCCCAGATTACCATCTTAGACAAGCTAGTGCCATTGCTAGCAGAGGAGGGTGTAAGAGGTCATGGGCAAAGGTGATAGAGAGAGGAGGTGGAGGAGGAGGATGAGAGAAATGAGGAGGGAGATGGTGATGAGAGTGATGGGGGAGGAGATGAGGGTGGAGGAGGGCCAGGTCTCGATGTTGGAGAGATGAGAATGCCTCGTAAGAGGTGACATGTGGAGATTCGGCTACCCTCACCATAGTAGCAAACATAGATTGCCACACTACAGGTAGAGGTTGAGACACTATAGGATCAACTTGAGCAAGTTCAGGCTTTATTGGCATAGGCCCAGGGGAAAATTATTGTATTGACAACTAAGAAGGATGCTGCTAGACAGTAGATATAGTAGGTACATGCTTAGCTCACTCAGGTCCAAGCCCAGGGTCAATCAAATGGATAGATGCAGGGGAAAATTGCCACACTGACTATTGAGAGGGATACTTTGAGATGGTGGGTTGATCAGGCTGAGGGTATTGCTAAGAGGTTACACTAGGCTGCAGCGACTATTAGTGCATTATATTATTTCAGAGAGATACAACGTACTGCATAGGGGGCAAAGTTTTACAAAGTGAGGTATCATGATACAGTTCCTCCATAGTAGCGAGAGAGTTTTGCATAGTCCTGGTGAGGGAGGTCCCAGTCTTAGACCATTAGTGTGGGTGTTACATAGAGACTTCTTGGAGATTAGAGAGATCCTATTGCAGGTTCGTCAGGTGGAGGAGGTACTGGTCATGTGATGCCAACACCATTTAGGGGAAGCATGACATAGCTTTGATTTATGATGATAGATTTTGATGTATTTTGGGACATGATGTATACGCCTTTATTCAGTTGAGACATTGATGATGTATCTCTTGATTTGAGACATTATGATACACTACCATTTTTTGATATTGATACATATCTCTTTATACCTTTGGATATCCTTATACAAGTTTTGACATTATGATTTTGAGGCTATTTGATATGCGGCGATGATTATGTGTCTATATAATGTTTATATGATGGTGATCATGATGATTATGATTGATGCATTGATTTCTATTATATATGCTATGTGATGTTCTACATGATGATGAGATGATATGTTATGAATAAAATGATAATGCAACTGATGTGTTATGATTCTATGATGCTTTATGAATGATTCCTATGATGCAAGTGATGGATTTTATATTTTTGTACTTTTATAATGCAAATAAATGATGCAATGAATTGATAAATGTATGAAATGATCATATGATGGTGCATAGTTCTATATTTTTATTATGTTTTGTATGATGATGATCATGATGATTATGATTATTATGCAATGATGATTCTTATGTGATGATTATGTGATGTATGTAATGATGATATGATTAATGATTCTATATGCTTTATGGATTTTATGCAAATGATTTTTTATGCTATGAGATGGATTTGATTATGCAAATGATGTGTGATGTTTATACTGATGATGATCTTCATCCAGTTAGTCCTTTGTCAGTCTTGGATTTGAGTAATAACAAATTCATCTTCACTACTAGTTTTAGATGTTCATAACAATGGCATTATGTTTTTACTAGTCATGTTCTTCAACAAATTCTTCTTCTTCTTGGAAATCTTACAATGTTAGACAGGTATGTGAAGCATCATGATGGGCCAAAAAGTGGTAATATGATTGGTATGTGTAGGGTATGTGGCTGACAATTTTTTTTTGACCCAAAATTGATGAAACGAAAAGGGTTTTTAAAGGAGATTCTCAACTTTCCACCAATATAAATTATGCTTTATTTTGGATTTATTAAATAATTATTATTCATTTTCTATTTGAATTATGACTAAAGTCCTCATTGATACGCTGATTGAAAAACATCTATAGCTTTCAAACAATATAACATTTTTTGAATCTGAAACATGCGTCACATTCTATGTTTCACATACTATAGGTTTAAAAAAAAAAATGAATTTCATGAAGTTTTGACCAAGTTAAGGTGGTTAGACATATGAGTTTTTATATTTTTTAAAATCTTTCATAAAAAAATCATAATTAATTATTTGCTTAGAAACAAATTACAAAAAAATATGCATCAAATCAAGACATGAGTCCTCTACTTATATCTAAAATATTATAAAAAAATATTATCATTTTATTGTGGTTAGGGTGGTCAGATAGACACCTACTTATTTTTTCCTTGAAATTTAAGTACTACTAGATTGAAATTTCAAATTTCCACCAAATAGATTTTTATTTTTAAAAAATAAACCTAGTAGTTTAGAAACTAAATTCAATTTTCTACAAATTCTATTCTTACATATTTTTGAAATAATATAGATAACTTATTGAAATTTTTACGTCAAGTTGCCTAACTCTGATTTTTTAAATTTTTTCGCCACTTAAGGGCCTGTTTTTTCCATGATGATCCTGCACATACCCAGACATGTCTTTCAATCATCTTATGTGAATCCAAGATCTATTTTATAAAAGGAGTAAATGATTTCAGTGATGCATCAAGTTTGATTATAGATGCATCAAGTTCAATTATGCCCCTATTAAAATAGAGATGTTTTTCTACTTGGAAATCTTACTCTGTTAGACATGTCTTTCAATCATCTTAATGGACCAATTTCTTAATCCATTAATAATTGATCAAATGATTTGCATCATGCAAGTGAGATGGAATGCAATTCTTTTTGTCTTTTTTGATGCAAATATGATGATGTGATGCATGGATGGATGAATGATTTGATAATGTTTTCTAATGTATGCAAATGATGATGCAACTGATGTGCAACTATATGAGAATATTTTCTAATTTATGGAAATGATTATGCAACTAATGTGATTTCTATATGAGAATGATGTGTTTTTGGTTAATGTCAAAATGTACTCAATCCAATAGTGCCAGAGATAACATCATTGAGAAATTGTTGCAGCTTTGGAAACCCCATAGATACAAATGTAAACTAACATGGATGCAATCTACTTTAACCACATGTGTAGATATAATATGCAGATGTTGCCATTCATAACAACCAATTTCTCATGCTTTTTATCATCATCGAGCCTTTAAAATGTTGAAAGTGAGTACAAGCCTCGATGGTATAATTAGACCATAATGACCTGAGTACTACTTCCATGATTTTTGATATTGCAAGTCAACACAAGCATCTAGATATAATTAAACTGAGATGACTTGAGTATTGCTTATGTAAACAAATAAGAGTTAATTGTTTTCCTATGCAAATTCAGAATGTCATTAGTGATACTTTGTAGAGCACGTCCCATGAAAATTTTCACAGTAGTAGTGATCAACTCACAGACAACAGACAAAGAAAAATCATATTCCTTCCTGCCTCCTTTAGTTCAATACATCATCAGGGTGCTCTAGAGATATGATAACAAAAATAAAATTTCAACAGTGGAACATTCATGCCACGGTGATAAAGCCATGATTTAGAAGGACATCATACATTTAAAGTTTGCTTGGATTTTGATTAATTTGGTTGTTTGAGTTTGGATGGTTGATGTGTTCATGTTTTTGATGGGTCTTCAATGTTGGGTTGCACTGTGATAATTGTGTTTGTTGCATTTGTCCTACTGTTGTTTTTCTGTTGGTTCAAGCTCAAATTTTATTACCCCCAGTGAGTTCAGGATTTTTCCCCCAGTCTAGGTTGAGAAATGACTGCGACGCCATGATATGTACATGATGCTCTCCGATGATAGGTAGATAGATGGAAAAAGTGAATGGTCAACGTACTCAAAAAGATGGAAAATATAACCATTCACAAATAGTGCCTGTTGCCAGGTTTTCACTACTTGTTATTGCACTTTTTCATATTTTATGATTTTTTTTTATTTTTTTGATTTTTCACTTTTTCTGTATTTTTTCTATTTTCCTTTTTTTTGGATTTTTGATCTTTTTTTATTTTATTTTTTAATTTCCAAGATGCCTATTTGCCAATTTTTCATCAAGGCAACCATTTTTTAGGACTTTTTCCAATGCACTAGATGATTCAGGTGTAGAATTTTGTGAGGTGCAAGTTGTTGAGGGGTTCACCAAACAAATCTCCTTATGGTGTGGACAACTAATATGCTACTAATCCAAAGACTAATATGATGTTGTTCCAATCCTGTGTGAATGACCATGTTGGATGAAAGGAATTGATTAGAATGAGGAGTGAGTGGAAAGTATGATGGATGATAGAGGTGACAGATGAAAGAGGGTATGATAGGATCCCTAATGTGGACACTATGTGGGCCACTAGGCTTCAAACAAAAAGGATCTTGGACAATCGATGAGTTATAGTACATGAAGGGGTGGTGATCAAAGGAACATTGAAAGACATCACTAATGGAAGTGTATTGATATGATGGGTACATGTGAACATGGATGGGTGAAATGGGATATTTGGTACGAGTGATATGAATGGAGACAATAGATCAATAAGTTCTTTATTTGATTTACTACTTTGATAGATGCTTGTAGTGATTTATGGGGGGGAGGCATGTTTGGAGATCAACTCTTGCTTGCTTTTATTTTTTATTTTCCTGATAGCTTTTTATGTTGGCTAGGAGACTTGTTTGAATCTTTTTTTATTTTTTGATTTGTCCAATATCTTTTTGTTTTGGCTAAGGGACTTTTCTTGATCCTTCTTTCTTTCGATTCATCCAGTAGCTTTTTATTTTGGCTAAAGGAATTTTCTTGATCTTTCTTTCTTTGCAAGCTTTCTTTTTATTTTGGATCTCCAATTGAAAAAGGCATTTTTATCTTTAATTCTTGAATTGCCTCTTTTATATTTTCTTCAGGTGATTTGTTGATCCATGTCTACAAGGTGGATGGATGAAGTGAGAATGGTAATAGCAATGCCATCATTGGGGTACTTGATACTATCCTTTTTAGTACTGGTAATAGCAATAGAGGCTTACACATCCTTAAGGACTTGGCAAGATGACTTGGTAGAGACAACATTAGGAGATTCATACCCTAGCCCATGGTAACAGTAACAGAGGCTTACACATCCTTAAGGACTTGGCAAGATGACTTGGTAGAGACAACATTAGGAGATTCATACCCTAGCCCATGGTAGGTGGGATGGAAAAATGATGGTTGGATATCCTCATCGAGGTCATGATCAAAGAGTGGGTTATCATAGATGTCTTGGCCAAATAGGGGGTTGTCATAGGTATCAAAAAAATGAGTGGGAGTAGACATGGACAAGATAGGTGTACTATCAGGATCACAAAAGGTTCCAATCCCAACATGGTCATCTTCATGCATGCCTTCTATAGCTGTCTCAGAATCATTGTTGGAATTTTGATCCTTCTCGATGGTGGTAGCAATGTCTTTTGCTAACAAATTATCCAAACGGTATTCTCCACATCCTACATCATGGATTTGGACCTTGGGATTTGATAGTGCAGTAACTATGGTAGATGCTTTTCAGGATTCAGGATCAACATGTGTTTGGGAAGAAGGTAAGTCACAATTGCTAGGGGTTTCAGCTTTAGGACTTAGATTATGACCATACATGAAAAAATTAGGATCTCCTTGTATTGTGATTTCAACTCCCTCATGAGAAAAATTCAAACATTGATGGTATGTAGAGGATACTGCTTGCATTTCATCTATCCATGGTCTTCCTAGGAGGATATTATAGGTCAAGGGGAGATCAAGGACTTGGAAAACCACATCTTTCACCACAAGGCCAACTTTGATTGGTAGAGTAAATGATCCTTTATATAAGCACTTCTTTGCATCATATCCCTTCATGGTAATCTTTTTATTGGACTTACACTTTCTGAATATCCCAATGTATGCATAAAATTTAAAGAGCAGATATTTAAACCAACTCCTCCATCTATTAGAACACATTTGACCAGATATTTATGGATCAAAACTTGAATATGAAGTGGAGAAAATTATGTGGATGGGTGAGTGATGCATTGTCACCTTCAGTAAATGATAGGCAATGAGGTGCGATCGAGTGTCCCACCATAGCTTGGGATTGACAAAATTTCAAATCATCTGGTATAATGTCTTGTTTATCATGAATTCGATTGTGGATGGTAGAAATGTTAAGGATGGTAGTGTCATAAACATAGTTTACATTCTTTCCTTTGTTGTTTGATTAAGAAGATTCCAATTTTTCATAGTTTGGTAGAGGGTTCTTGAATGCTTCATGATAATTATTCATGTGGGGTCCTTCTACAAATATGGTCTTGTTATTAATCAAGTCTTGTATCAAATGTTTCAGCTGTATACAGTCATTTGTTTTGTGTTCTTTGTTTCGATGAAAATCACAGTAATGTGCATCATTCCACCAGGATGGTTTAACTTGTGGGTTATAATCTCGTGCCTCTAGTAATGTTATGACTTTATCTTCAAGAATCTCTTTGAGTGCTAATTCCAATGATTTTCCCAAAGGTGTGAACCTTCTTTGATTTGATGATGGCTTTTGTATGAGGTTGAAGTTGGTTTAGATTTGTTATTGTTTGGGTTGTTGTTTTGATTGGCACTTTGGTTGTTGTTTTGGTTGTTGGGTGGATTGCTGTTCTGATTTGTTTTGGTGGTAGTTGTTGTCAAGTTGAATACAGGTTTTGCATTTTGTGTTTTAGCTAAAGTATCATTGTTACTCACATTCTTGTTTCATTGCCAAAACTTTGGTTTGTCACTATTGTTGTAATTGTTGGAGGAATTTGATGAGTTTTTTTCATTGTAAATTTTGATGACTCCTCTCTTGACCAAAGCCTCTTCGATTTTTATTCTTTTTTCAATCAAATTTTTGAAGGTAGGTGGGCATTGTAATTCTAATTTATAGCTCATATCGTCATTTAGTTTTTCAATGAAGATTTCTATTTTTTCCTTTTTAGGTATGGGATGAGAATATCTTTCAAATAACCTTCTCCATTTTTGGAAAAATACAAGGAACAATTCACGCTTTTTCTATTTCAAGTTGCAAAGATCTTTCATTGTTATGTCATGTTGAATGTTGTAAGAATATTGGGTGATGAACTTGTTAATCGATTCTTCAAAGGTGTTAATTGGTGGTGCAAGTTTGGAAAACCATTCAAGGCATTTTCCACCTAAGCCACGTGGAAACAATATCATCAAGTAAGTTTATTCATATGCAAATTCAAGACTCATGGCTGTAAATTCCCTCACATAATCTATTGGATCTATTTTACCATTGTACTTATCATACTTTAGGAATTCACAATGTTTGGGAAAAGGAATCATGTTGATATTTTGATCAAAAGGATATGGACAAATGTGTTGTAGCAGATATCATTTTGATGTTCCTCTTTGCATGTCAAGAATTTGTTGTTGGAGGTTTATCATTTGATGAGTTAAGACAACCACTTTGATGTTCCTCTTTACATATCAAGAATTTTTTGTTGGAGGTTTATCATTTGATGAGTTAAGACAACCACTTGTTTTGTATCTTTTTCAAGCTTTTTGGGAGGTGATTTCAGGGCGGGTGCATGAAGTTGGGTAGCAATTTTGTGGCCACTTTTGAAAAAATAAAATAAAACTCATAGCACGAGCGTGGTATAATGCACTCGTGGTATAATGTGCTTGCATTATAATGCAAGCACGTTAGAGCACACTCATGTTATTTCACGTTAAAAACAAAGAAAAAAGTGAAAGTATTTTCTTTCAAATACCAACCCAAAGGCTTGGAGGGCATTCCCAATGAGGCCAAAGATGTGTTTTTGCAAATTCTATAATTTTTCACATAATCAAGTTCGTGCTAACCATCAAGATTGCATCTGGTTCAATATCAACCAAATCAAACACATGGGTAATGTTAGGTTCTCTCTTAGCTATCCAATGATGTAATTTTTTTCACTTTCTGAAAATGTTAAGCCTTTCATCCATAATTTCTTTTGTTTGTATGTCTATTGTTTGACAAAAAGAAGTGTTTGGTTTTTGTTTGTTATAAATTAACCGTTCATCAAAATTTCAAATAAATTACATTTTTAGAAACTAGACTATATTCTACGAATTTTAAAAGAAAAAAGAAAAAAATCAATTATTTTCAAAAAAATTTAAGGGGAACACAGCCAAAATTCTACTTTTTAGGAAGTACCCACTTAGAAATTAGTAAAAAAGAAATAAATATTCATTAAAAATTATTAGAAAAGTATACGCTGGCCTTCAAATTACATTAGCTAAATTCTAATTATGAAGTGATTTTAAAATACTACAAAAGTTCCTGCATGCTAGGGTCGGCTGAGTTGCTATATTATATTTTCAAAGCAACAACATAATTTGCAATATGCGTCCTATACCCTTAATCTATTCATTTCAAAATAAATTAGTAGTTTAGAAATATGCACTTGAAGCCTTTATGTATTTTTTATTTCCCATCTCAAAATTTTGAGTGTAACTTTATCCTCAATTTCCGCGTCAAAGTTAGCATTTCCTTATTCCGGAAAAAAGGGAGACGCCAAGCCCCTTTTTGGTAACCATCTTGGTGCACTTACCCTTCAATTGATTAACATCAAAGTCATCAAGCAATTTGACACCTTGTTTAGCTAACATTAGGAGGTATTTTTCCCCATTTCTTTCAAAAATATTTTCTAAGAACTTGTGGAAATTTGGATCTTGTTCAACATTTTCGATATCTTCCTTAGTTATTTCTCCCTCTTCATTGTTGTGGATTCCATGGAAAGGATTCTCTTCAGCTTGAGCCATGGTATTTTGGGTTTCGATGTTTTGAGTTTTGATGCTTTGAGTTCCAATGTTTTGTGTTTCGATCTTTTGCAATTCAAGTTACTTTTCCTTGAGTTTCTACTTTTGTAACCTTGTTTGAACGAGCATACAAGTGTTATACTTTGACTAAACTTTGATCTTTGTTTGGAAGAGTTCCAAGGATTACAACTAAGTCAAATAGAATGACAAATTCTATTGATGAGACTAAGTTTGATTTGATTATACCGCTTTGTTTCATGATGAGAGGATGATAAATCCTGATGATGAAACTAGGCTTAACAATCAAAAATATGATAAGTTTGATGATTTAGGCACTTTGAGATGTTAGATCTTGGTTTATTTTGGATAATTCCACTTGTAGAGGTCATTTTTAACAAGTTTAGACTTTGTTGTACTTAAGGAATGATTCTGAATTGAAAAATATTCAAAGTTTTGGTTCAAACTGTGAAACAGGGGATAAATTTAACTCTTGGGTTTTGTATTTAATGGATGCACTAAAATAGAGCCCGAATGCACTAAAAGATTTGATAGGTGCACTAAAATAGAGGATGGATGCACCAAAAAATTGCTCAAATGCTCTATAATATTGCCTCAATGCGCTAGAACAAAGGGTCGATGTGCTAAAATATGCAGTGTATGTGCTATAACATAGGGTAAATATGCTAGAAAATTGCACAAATGTGTTATAAAATAGGGTAAATGCGCTGGAAGATTGCACAAATGTGCTATAAGACTAACTGAATGCATTGGAAAATAGGATGAATGCACTGGAAGATTGCACAGATGTGCTAAAATAGAGCTTGGATGTGCTGAATTGGGAAAATGCCACAATTTCTTGTAATTTTGTTCGATTTTTCTGATTTTCTAGTCAAAGAATTGATTGTTTCAAAGGATGTTTTCTGAATCAAGGTATTTCACTTCAAGTGTGTGATGTTTTGTTTGAAATTTGTTTAAAGACACATTGGTAAAACACATCAAACATTTACAACTTAAGGCTATGTAGGAAAATATTTGCTGGATTCCCACTTGGATTTTACTCCAGGGTGATCCCACAATAGTGGTTTACAATTTTTGGCCAAACTAGACACTGAAATTATTATTTTTAACTAAATCTTCACATTGGGGCACCTATAGCAGATAAACTGTGAGGAATTTGAAGATGATACAAACTAGAGTCTCTCCACATTTTGTCTATAGATTCTAAAAATATTTTTTTCAAAATTTTTGGAATTAGATTGTACTTCTTTTTCCATCTCCCATAAAAATTGGTTTTTTTAGAAAACAACATTTTTAAAAAGTGACGCACACTGTATAACGCAAAATTTTTTTTCCTTGAAGGATAAAATTATAATTCTTTCAAATTTAGATTTGGAACTCCGATATCTAGTGCTTCCACTTGGTTAGATAGTTTTTTATTGAATATTTTTTCTTGAATCAAGTTTCAAAGTCAAACCAAATACAATTCAGACATAGCGCGACCGTATAAAGCATAACTTTTATTGTATGTATCAATTTTTTTATTTTTATTTTTTGTTGAATGGAATCCAATATCTGGTGCACTCATATTTTTCAAAAAAAAAAATTGATAATTTTCTATTTTTTCAAATGTGTAGAATAGAGAACTTCATTTTTGGTGAGAAACCTATATTTAATAAAACTTGAAAAACAAATACATAATAAAACCAAAACATATTAAAATTATATTTGTTGGATAGCCTATTCTAAGGGCTACCTAATACTAGTTTGGTTTATGAAGTCTCCTCCATTTTCATTTTCAAATTGAACTTCGAAGTACAAAATTTTGGACAATTTTG
>VDFB02000015.1:460197457-460262139 GCA_007258455.2 Sequoia sempervirens | reverse complement strand
AGATAATATTTAATTTTAAAATTTACATAATTTCCCATCGAACAATTCGACGGAACAAATATAAGTTGTATATATAATTGTATATAAGATTCTTGAACTTAAGAATTCCATGAAACAAATATAAGTTGTATATAATTGCATAATTTCCCATGGAACAATTCAATGGAACAAAAATAAGTTGTATATAATCGTATATAAGATTCTTGAACTTAAGAATTCCACGAAACAAATATAAGTTGTATATAATTAAAGGTGAGAGATGATGCTATCAAAGATTCTTGATCTTAAGAATTCCATGGAACAAATATGTACATATAATTGTAATTTACGCAAAATGATTTACAACTATGTACAAGTTACTATAAGTTCTCACTTGAACATGTATAGGGTTACAAGTGAACTTGAAAATCATGGATATAATCTAAGTCAGATTCTAGTTTAGCCTGCTCTTCAATAACAAGTAGAATTTTTTGATGATCTTCACTATCTAGTCTCTATTTTCTTTAGTCACGTGCATGTGGAACTGAATGAAGATGTAGGGCGGTATCAATTATCAATTGACTATATTGATATACCTTGTTATTAGGTTGATAGTCAACAAAATGAATCCCATGTTGAACAAGTTTGACTTGTTTTAGATATGTCCCTTGCACTACAACATAACTTGCGTGGTAAACATGAACCTACTTGGTAAGACATATGAACATGTAGACCATTTTCGTGCTCAAGGTTTGTACAATATATATTTAATGTTTATAACAGTCATGCACGCACATGTGAACACAATGTATATATAATTTTAAATTCAAACTCACCTATGGAAAATGACATTACATCACTTGTTTCAGGTTGTGTTAGCTTATTCCTCTCTTCTGTGCAACACAATAAATAATAGCTAACACCTTCGATGTTTCTAGGCTCAGCTATGACCACAAAAACATCTCTTGTACACCAAATTTACACACAAAAATTCTAAAATAATTAGAAATGTCTCTAGACTTCAAAGATCATTAACTAGATATATATAATATATAAAAATTATTGAAAACTTACACATGTACCTTTTCTAACCAATCCTGATATATGGTCATAATCAATTGAAATTAAAGGAATGTCTTCAAATCTTTCTTCCTCATTTTCATCATATGTTTTTGAAACAACTAGTGGCACTATATCCCATTTACCAACATATCAAAGCTCTTGGTTGTTGCATGCATGATTAGAGTTTCCTGCAATGCACTCAGTGAAAAAAAAGAGTAATCCCTTGTGTGTAATGTCCATCGATGGTGACTATTTGAACTCCCAATACAATGCAAAGATCTTTTTTTTTTCTACCCTCTTGCATCAATGCATTGATCTTTTGTCCACACCTAGATACATGTACAACAACAAACTTATGTGAAAAAACATGTATATATATAATTTTTAAATTTAAATAAATTCAAATTTTTGAAAATGTAATTTATACAAACTTGATATCTCCCAAAATAGTCTATGTGGAATGTGTCGGTTTGTTCTCGAAGATGTGTTGACCACATTTGATGCAAAGTGTTTCTTGCACCATTCAACAACATCATGTGCAATGTCTATATGATCTTCTGGATAACTCATTTGATTTTTTCTTAAAGCTCATTTGATGCAAGCTCTTGCTCCATCATGCTCACCCTTTCCATGCCCACTCTCAAAAAAACTCCAAACATGTGGTATTTTGTAGATTTTATGATATCTACAAAGTGCATAGAATGGTTGTGAAGATTTGAATTATGTCACACATCTATCTAACCATACAAAATTCTTTTAGATTTTACACCCCTGCTTCTCAAATTCTCAAAAAAAATTGTAAAGCAATGTTGGAGAAAAATCATTTCATGCTCTTTATCATCACTAATATAAAAGTGATATTCTTTCTTTATGGCTCATTCTTCATGTGTACTCTCAACACCATCCAATTCTGATTGTGCATGTCGATAACACACATAAACCATAATAGTGATATGCTTTGAAAATTAATACTTTGATTGAATCTCCTTTTGATGTATGAAGGAGTAATTTTCTGCAAAGTTGACTACTAATAGAACTGTTCCAAGTGGGACAGTATCTCTCAATGTTTGGAATTGTCATGCTTGCCACTTAGCAAAAAAGGAATGTTGTATGTATGGTTGTATCAATTTTCAAAATTTATCTTCCATAAATTTTTCAATAGGAATCTCCTCTTTTACATAGTTCAACCTTGTGGATTCTTTCCCAAAATTTGTTTACAACTTTACATGCTTGTACTTTTGTGAGTAAAATATGTGAATAAACTTAATAATCCACACAATGAATGAAACATTACATTAGAGAATTCAAATAACAATCTAATCAAATTGAAACAAATAAACTCTCTAAAAATAGTACTTACGTCTTGCAATTTACTATCTTTGTTAGGTCATTATCCTCATTTCTTAAAGGAAATTTAGCCAAATTTCCACATGTCTTACAAATTCTTTTTATGCAGTTTATTTGAGGTCCATTTTCATGATCACATAAAATAGCCTTTATGAACAAACTTTCCTATTTAGGAGGTGCATTTTGAAAGCCACAACTTTCTTCTCTCATCGTTCAAAACACTTGATAGTAGAGATCAAATTCAATATGATCACGGTAACAAAAAGTTTCAAAAAACTTGTTTATCTTTACATAATATGGCTTTAATCTTTCAAATATTGTTTGCCCAATCTTTACATGAGGATATGTATTACAAAAGTTCATATACATCTCAAATTGTGTTATGTCTAGCCAATGTTTGATATGATTTTCATAAATACTAGGCCCAATCCTATGTCTCATAACATCTCTAGTATTTGATGATGGATGAGTCTGATCATGCCAAAAACTTGAGATCAAGTTCCTAACAACATCTTCAATCCTGTCAGAATGGGGAGCTCTACACATAATTGCCCAATTTCCTTCCGAACTCTCATCCAAAAAAATTCTTTTTTTCTCATATTTTATTAGTGTCATTCTACTATAACCAATTTCAACCGAAACTGCAGGTAATTTTCTTTTTCTTGCTATATCTTGATGTACAATAGATGTCAACATCACCCTTCTTGTAGTGGCCTTATCCACTAATTGAGATCCTTTCCCAATAGAATCTAAACCCTTTTTAACATTTTGAGCAATATCCTTTTCTAATCCCATGTGTTTCTTCTTATTTGATGTTGAATGTATACCCAACAATTGACTCTTTCAGCTCATTAAGAAGAAGTAAACATGGTAACAATTGGGTTTTTTCAAGTGTATCAAGATGAATGAAATGATGATTGATTATTCTATTTATAGATTTACTCATTGACCTCTTTCTCTTATTATAAGGCTGGTTGGCATAACATTTCAGCTTCTCCATATCCATTTCAAGTAAATGATCTAAATTTCTATAAGAAATTTGTTTCATCGCCTTTTCAACTAGTTTTATATGCTCATGCATAACAGTAGAAGGAAGTGATCATGACCCCTCTCCAACATGCATTGTTTGAACTTGGGCCTCCTCCCTATCTTTAAGGTCCATTTGTTCTTCAATGGATTCATTTGATCCAATATCTAGATTTGGCTCGACTTCAACATGAGAACTTCCTACTTGTTGAGCCCTTTCTGCATGTCACATTTTGCAAAGAAAAGTGAGAGATGATTCTATATAAGTGAAATTTTTGTATGCAAGCAAACAAAGCGATAAGACATGATGTTATAAGTGACAGAAGTTTTGAACAACTAGTTTTATATGCTCATCCATACCAGTAGAAGGAAGTGATCCCGACCCCTCTCCAACAAGAATTGTTTGAACTTGGGTCTCCTCCCTAACTTCAAGGTCTATGTGTTCTTCAACGGATTTGTTTGATCCAATAGCTAGATTTGGATTGACTTCCGCTTGAGAATTTCCTGCTTGATTGAATTTACATGCAAGCAAAGAAAGTGAGAGACTATGAGTTATTTACTTGTGGAGTTGAAAGAAATAAAATAAAATATTTTTAAACTTAAGAATTCCATGGAACAAAATCAATTGGAAATAGATGATAAGAAATTTAGCTAATGTCTATGCAAGATGACTATTTTTTAGTATTAAAGTTTCCAAGTTAAATGTAACATGGTTTTCATAAAAGGCATGCATATTTATAAGCAAAACAAATTGAGGTGTTAATGAAAGTCCTAAACACACACTTGAGAGAGAGATAGAAGAAACAAGCATGTGTACCTTGTTTCTTTCTATGATAATTTTGCAAGTTTTGTTCACGCCTCTTTTGTTCTTCTTCTTTTGACAATTTTCATTGAGCTGCATTTTTTCTTTTTCTTTGTTGTCCCATTTTATTCTTCAAGTTAAAGATGTCTCCAAAATCCGTGAGCTCCAACTAATATAAATGTGAATTAATCTTGCAATTTGATATGGAATAATGGAAAATAAGCTTGTATATATATGCATGTGGGGAAAAAAATATTCTATTGTATGGAATAACTACATCCTAGATTATTAAATGAATCAAGTGGTAATCAAACAAGTTATTTCATTGCAGAGTTTGTTGTTTTTAAATGTATATATATGCAACATATATCTTAGAGTAATTTTAGATTTTTTTTACTTGTCAAAAAGACAATAAAGGTATAATTTGAATTGAATTTTCTTAATGTTTCAAAGAATAAATTTTCATATAATTTAATAATGGTGTAGATTAAGAGATTATTTATGAAATAATTTAACATAAAAAATTTATAACTTAGAGGGAAAATGTTTGAAGGATGGTATATAATTATAAAAGGAATGTTCCTACCTCTTCTTTATAAGTATATTTTATAACTCGTTTATAAAATATCATTAGTCTACTTGAGCTTGAGAGTCATTTATTTTATAATTTTTGACTTCTTACTATAAAATTCAATGGGTGTGCATGAAAATTATTCTTTGTGGTCAACATGAATGAACTTAATTATAAAGTGGCATGTTCATTTCCTAAAATTCTACTAGAGATCAAATGTATATCATATAAGGAAATATAAGTTCTAAGAGATCCTCAAATAAGAAAATGCATTTATATTGAATATAAGAAAATGTGTACATATATTATATAAACATGTAAACATAAGCAAAAACATACATACATGTAAATAGATTCAATGTATAAACATGTAAATAGATTCAATGTATAAACATGTAACATGTTATAAGCAAAGAGCCAAATGTGTGTATATAAGCAAATAGCCAAATGCCTGTATATAAGCAAAGATCATCAAATGTCGAATACTAAAAGTCATCATATAAGAAAATAGCCAAATGTATGTATATAAGCAAAGATCATCATATAAGCAAATACATGTAGTAAAGATCATAGATCTAGTGCACGGCCTAATATGAATGTCGACTCCTAGTTGAACGGCCATCTAAATAAGAATGGTCCTACTCTGATGGATGTGTTGAGCCCTGCAAATAAAAATGTGTACAAGATGTGTTAAATACATATAATTTATATTAAATAAATTTTATGAAAGTTATTTTTAAGAATGTACTTGTATATTTTTAAATATCTATCTAGATCTATGTGCATACATATGCATGCACATATACACGTGTATATATATAAAATTAAAACTCACATGTCCACTAGCAACAGATTCATCCACAAAGTCATGTTGACGTACACTATCTAGAGGAACAAGGCTAGGAGTGACATGAGGTATGTCCACCTATAATATATATACATATATCAGTACATGAATATCTCTAATTTAAAACTAAAATTTAAAAATAATTAAAAAGGAATTGAAACATGCACATGCACACATACATGCACATCATCTGATATCGGATGACCTAAGTCCTCTGAAACAAACGCCTCCACCATATCAACTATACGGTCAAGCGACAAACCAACATTTGCATCCCTCTGATCTATCCCATGTCGTGCCATAAATGATGAGTGAAGAGGACTATGCAGGTGAGATGGCATCGGTGATGACAAACCAAAACCAGTCAACATGTGAGTAAAACCCATAGTCCATGCAACTATCAAATGATCTATAGGTGGATCCTAATGTGCACTAGTGTTGGGTTGAGAGTGATGGGATCCTAGAACTGAATGACCTTTGCATCTCAAATGATCTCTAACATGCTCTATACCAATCCCATAGTTTGATGCAATGGAGGCATATGCCTCTAAGGGGTCCTCAACTAAATAATGCATTGTCATGCATGCCATATCTCCTGTAAGTGCGTCAATCTATGTGGGAGTAGGGACATTCACCACTGTATAAGGATCCATGGTGGTCCACTGTGTTGAAAATGGCATGGATTGAGAACCTCTAGACATCAAATACTGACCTACATGATCAGTAGATATCCTATTGGTGGCAGTTGCAATGTCACCTACAGTGTCAATTGCTTCCTTTTGGGAAGCAATGACAACCTCATCTGCTATGGGGGCTAGAGCTGGGGTGAGAGAAGGAGACCTCTCGCCAACCAGTACCTTAAACACTGGGGGTTGTCTATCTACTTGATGATAGGTGGGCCTATCAACAATCTTGCAATGCCCCTAACTAGCATATGGTTGAATGTTCAGGTAGTTGACTTTGAGGCCCAAATGGACCTCAACATACAACTACTGAACAAAATACAATGGAATTTGGTCATTGTTTTGGTATAGACCATGTGCTGTGAGAAATCATGGGTAGATCAATCAGGCCATAACATGATTGACACATCTAGTGACCTGATATCCCCTAACCTTATGCACAATTTGATAAAATGGAAAACAATTGGCTTTTATCATTTCTTTGGTCACACTATCCTATATTTGTTTAAGGGGAACACCACCATGTACTTCTTCCTACATGCGGGAAAGAATAACAACTACTCTATCTAGGGAATATGCACTAGTCCTCTCAAGTTCATCTTTTAGTTTTTCTAGACTATGTAATATTGACATGCATGGTTCAATATATATCCCCAGGTTTGCACCCTGTGCTAATGAATCTCTGAATTTTTTAATCTCATTAGTGGTATTTGCAAACAATTTTTTTGCAAGTGGAACATCTTCATTTTCCATGGTATATATATGTATATACACCTAAAGGAGCAATGAGACCTTCGTAAATAGTATATCTAGATATAGAGAATATATTTATCTAAAATAGTTCTAATAATTCATCTACTCATCAATAATATTTTCATACAATTAACAAAATAACATTCAACATCTATCTAGTTTTCAATAATCAAAACATTCAAATTACTAGATTGCAAATAAAACATAATCTAAAACAGTTCTAAATTTTAAATTTTAAATCAATCTAATAAAGTTTGACTGCATATTGTATACTTGTTATAACATCTCACTAATCCAACCATACATTTTATATATGTTAAAAAATATATATTAGTTCAAAATACAACTTCTAAATATGATAGTAAATCTAATCAAACATGACCCAAATGTAGGATAAAGACAAGAATCTTAATCTATATCATTATTTTGAGTTTGGTTTAATAGACATTGTAAAAATTTATAATCCTGAAAAAAATAATGAATAAACTTTAAAGGATCATTTTAACAATGGTGAATTAGTGCCTAAAGATTGGCCTAAAAAATTATAATATTCAGCGTTCTCATCACAAATGATATATGAAATCAGTTCTAAAATTTAAATTACTAGATTGGTTGTTCCACCTCTTCGAATGAGATTAGTAACAAGGTTTATGATTGTGTTAAATAGGGGAAGAGGTTGGGTATATAATGTACTTTAGACATGGTTGTTGAATGTAAAATTATTTAGACCATGAGAGGGTTGAACAATTTAAAAAGAATTGGAAGACAACAATAATCTATAACATAGCATCCTTAAATGGTTCAAATTTTAAATGTTCAAAACAATGAAAGAAAGAATAAGAAAACAAATATTAGTGTAAAATTATTTGAAAATAATTGGGGATAAAAATATCTTTAAATTTAATAGTTGTTAACATAAATGAACTTCAAAATAGGATTATGTAAGTGACAAAAAGTTCTATTGCCTTCATTGAACCTAAATATTATCTAGTTAATATATGTCTAAAATTAAGAATTCACACTAGAATATCAATATTCCATAAGAATCTCATAAAGAGGATGAATTTAATGGAAGATAATATAAAATCCTCCATATGAGGATGAATTTTATCATTACATTAGGAGTGAATATCTCAATGATATAGCCAATAACATAAAAAAAATTATAGATTGGAAAGCAAAATAATCACACATAAATGTCATATTTTTATATGTATAAAGTTTAGATACCATCAAACTATTTAAACTTATAGATTACATAAAGCCATAAATTTAATTGTTAAAACTAATTTATTAAGAATAAAATCTAATAAAGTTTGACTTCATATTGCATACTTGTTATAAATATCTCACTAATCCAACCATACATTTTATATATGTTAAAAATATATAATATAACAATTTAAATACAACTTCTAATTATGATAGTAAATCTAATCAACCATGACCCAAATGTAGGATAAAGATAAGAATCTTAATCTATACCATTATTTTTTTGAATGTTTAAAATTAGTTAAAAAAATTCTATGAGGGATTTATGCAAATATGACATCTTAGAAAGATAATTTCATGTCATTTTGGTGAAGGTCATAACTTAACTTCTAATTTATCATTTATGGGAATGACATCTTTGAGAAGTTTATAGAAGGCCATAGATGGCCCACTTTTTGAATTAAATTTAGTTATGAATTTATAGTTTTTGGATGCACATTTAGATTTAAATTTACATGCCAAAGTCACAATGTCCTACTCTTGATTAAATTCCTGCAAGAAATTAAGAAACTTGGGATACCTACCTCACAATGGCCTTGGAATGGATGCATTTAGATGAAGAAGGATTTCAAAAGGCTCATGGTACTTGTGGACCCCTCAAAGGCATGATATATAACACATGAACTTTATTTATGAAATTTGGTCTTTAGTTGTTGGCTTCTAGTATGAATGTGATCTATAAGGTGAAATTCTTAGTTGAGACTCCCAATATTCCATTGTTGACCTTTCTAGTGTGATTATACAATATGAGCCAAGTATTAATTTCTAATTTGTTAATTATTAAAAGAAGGTATATAAATTATTCTCATCTTAATTCTCACATAGAGTTGTCATAGTCAATTTCTCATATGAGTTCCATATATTTGTAAAAAAAGTTAATATAAAAACATATTTTATTTCATTAATTAACCTATCTATTCTATGTTACAAAGGATTCTTTTATTTTAAATTATAAGTATATAATTCAAAATTAATTAGCAATTCAAGATAGAGTACACAATTTATTTAGTTAAAATAAAATAATATTCTTATTTCCATGAGAGTTATGTAGAATGGTAACTTGATGTCTCAAAAATATTTCTTTGACACATACTAAATTTTTATCATTACATTATGAGTGAATCATCTCAATTATATAGCCAAGCACATCAAAAAGTTATAGATTAGAAATAAAAATAATCACACATTTATCATATTTTTACATGTATAAAGTTTCTACCATCAAACTATTTATACTTATAGATTAAATTATTTTTGAATTTGGTTATTTGGGTTCAACATGTCATGCTATAGGATTTTCTTGTGTTTTCACCATTGTCATGTGTCTAGCTATGTATTTTATAGGTGTAGGAAATTTAGAGGAAGGAAAGGTTGAGCAAAATGCTTAAGGATGAGATGGAGCCTTGTTTACCTTAGGATTTGGTTGAGGCTCCCTTTGGGCATAATCGAGGGGTGGTTGGTCCTCTTCTAGACATGACTAATTTAGAAGGTCTTGTCAAGAGAAATTTAGAGGAGATTGGTAGAGACAAGAATCATGTTAGAGATGGATTAGTTGGAGTTCATTACCTCTACCATTTTATTGAATTGCAACATTCACCTCTTGGTATTCCTTCTAATAATTTAAAAATATGAAGAAGGTTCAAGTTTAGAAGATTATAGGAACCCTTTATATTCCCTTTGGTCTCAAGTTTGGAAACTAAAGATGGAAACTCCATTAGAAAGGAACTAGGTTCATTCATGGAAAAGGATAAGGTTGACAATAAGATATATAGTTCCTTGAATAATTTTGGATTCAAGTTGTTGTGAAATGATAGATCTACTAATGTTTTTGGGAAAACGACCCTCTTTATTTGATACATTGCCACTATTGGTGGAGTATTTCTAATTGGATGTTATTTTTCTAACTTACAACTATATTTTTCTTGTTGTTGTTCCATGTCAATATGATTGATCCTTTATTGTCTCTTTATTGGTTTGTGTAAAAGGGTGGGGCCCTTTCAAAATTTCTATTTCTAATTCATAAATCCAACCAAAAGTATTTACCCTTAACTAAAATATAAATTTAAACTTTAAAATAGTCTTCTTTGATATTATAGAATAGCCTCAGGTATTTAATATAGATCCTATTATTCTTTATGTTTAATTTCAAAATTTTAATGCTCTTGTATAGGTTACAATTGCATTCTTTACATTTTTTCTCTTTCTTTTGTCTATTTTGTATGGGTGTCTTATATGCATTGCCTCAAAACAAATAATTTTGATTTCAATTTAGATTTCTTGCAAAATTTAAACTTAAGCTTGTACTTAAAAAATATCATGTTATCCTTGCTAAAAAAAATTACAAACATTATGGAAATTTTATTACAAGAATAAAATATGAACCCCTTAGAGTATCTATATAAAACTATGAGCAAGGCCAAGAAGCAAATTCAACATTTATACATGGGTCCACAAGAAATAAATATGAGCCAATCTAGCACACAATTGATCAAAGGTAGAAAAACAACTCTATCAATATATATTCATGCAATTGCCTACTATTTTAACCCTAGTTTTATTTGTTTTAGTTCATTCAAAGAAAATAAGAAGGTCATGGCTGGCCTCAACATGTGTATGGAGATATTGGTCCTCAATGAGAATCTTAGAGACACCAAACATAATGTGTTACAAGTTTATAAAGGAGCGGAAGGGAGGTTATTTGCTTTACCTCTATTCATTGGAAACTTTCAAGAAAATGAAATTGGCAGTTGTAAATCCAAATTTTACAAAATGGGTATTGTTTAAAAGGCTTGAGAAACTTGCAATTGGTAGTTGAAAAGCCAAATTTTACAAAATGGGTTTGTTTAAAACATTTTAGAAACTTTCAAGCAAATGCAATTGGTAGTTGTAAATCCAAATTTTCTTGCAAAATGGGTTTGTTTAAAAGGATTTAGAAACTTTCAACCAAATGCAATTGGCAACTGTAAATCCAAATTTTAAAAAATATGTATTGTTTAAACTTAGGTTTTAGAAAATTTTGAGCAAATGCCATTCATAGTTGTAAATATGTATTCTTTAAAAGGTTTTAGAAAATTTCAAGCAAATGAATTTGCAGCTGTAAAGCCACCTTCACCAGAGCTGTGAGCCAAAATTGGAGCTTTGAAATAGGGTTTATATTGATTTTAAACCATAATTTTTTGTCTCATGGAATTTGCCTAAATCTGGTTTCATAGAATCCATTTAAAGTTTGAAATATTCAAACAAATATAATTTTTAATCAATCTAGACTGTGGAAAAAAAAACCAACCTCGTTCAAGCTTCTAGAGGTTGAAGAACTGGGTGCACGTTGATATGGTGGTCCACACATTTTTAGTTCACTGCCTTCGATTCCACAGTCATGTTTGTCACCACACATAGTTTGTAGAGAATGTTCATTTCGTTTGATAGTGAAAGACTGGATTTTTTAAAAAGCCCTAATTTAATGGGTTCGGTCGAATAGGGGTTTGACTGAACCCCTTAAAATAATATTATTTTCATTCACCATTTAATGGTTCGAATGAACCTATGGTTCGACCAAACCATTCAATTGGTTCATGTTTGAACATATGAGTTCGACCGAACCCCCTTTGGTATGAAAATCTCAAAACAAATGAATTTCCTTCCTCTATACAATTGTAAACCACTATTGTGGTTTCACCCTCCAGCTGCGTCTACTTTTAGCAAATGATTAAAATCTTGACCCCACTGGCTCCCCTCCATGGCACTCACTTCTATGGGGTAGCCAAGCTTCAGTACCCATTAATCTCCCATGGCATACTTCTCATCTCTACTAAAAGCTACAAAAATGTGGGATGACTTCAAAGGTTAGACCTTCTGCACTAGTAAATAGAATAAGGATTTTGGCTTTCTATAACAAAGGGTTCTAGTATAGGCATTCTGTTTTTGGGGGATCATCCATTTGACATGAGACCATTGTTACCCTTCTTGTTGGAACAATCCTTGTGATACTTGAACTTTCCTTAAGTACCCACATTTATATCCTGGTTGGAAGTCACTTGGCTTTAGCGTGTTACTAGTTGGGTCATTCCCTTGGGTGATTACTTTTTCCCACAAGGAAATCCCTCTAAGGATAAAATAAAATAAAAATGAATGGGTCCGAATTTTTGGTCACCTAGTTAAGGAGAGAGCATATGCCTACCATTCATAAAGTACAAAAGACATGTTGTTCTTTAACCTTTTAATTAAACTAGATTCCTAATTTAATCAAAAGAAAGCATTTAAATAACTCCAACCCCTGCATTCATTATCAATAGTTGCATAACTTTTTCTTTGACCAGTGTATTTAGTACAATGGATATCAAATACTTTTTTTTTCACTTCAATGCTCCATGTTCCTCTTAAAACTTGCAATAAATGTTCAAAATTTTATATGAGATCAAGAAATAAGAAGACAGGAGGGTTAGATGAATGATTAAGCATAAAACACTAAAATTTAGACCAAGTTACAATGTGATTTGACTTTAGGTGTAAAATTAAAATTTTTAACTCTACAAAAATTGAGGAACACCTACACCATTGCATAGCTTATGAAATTCTACCCTATTTAAAAAAAAAATCTTCAAAAAAGACCTCTGTATGACCAAGATATGGTTATTTTAAGATTGACTATAAAAGCACTAAAATAGTGACCCAATGCACTAAAAGAAATCTATATGTGCTAAAATACTTCATGGATGCACTAAAAAAGTCCCCATATGCGCTAAAAGAAATGTCAAATGTGCTAAAAGAAGTGTCATATGCGTTAAAATACTTTTTGTATGTGTCGTAACATTCATCCAATGGCCTAAAAGACTTTTCAAATGCATCGTAACAGAAATTGAATGTGTCAAAAGATTTGTCGTATGCGCTAAAAGAACTCATAGTCGTGCTAAAAGATCACATCCAACCTGTTCACAAGAACTTTTCTAGCAAATTGTTAATAATGGGGTTGTGCCCCATAGTGGGTGCCATTTTATGTGTGTGTGAAATGTGAGAGAGTTAGTAAATCAATACTAAGATACACAAACATCAATGAGACGTATTATATTAAAGATTTGAATCAAAGAACTACTATATTTACAATTAAACAAATCTCTAAAAATATTTTATTGTTCTCTATTCCCAAGGATTCATTAAAGCATTTGGCTCTTAGATTTTATATGTGCACTATGATTGTTAGAATGACAACTTGAGAAACAAGATGTTCAAAATGCAAAAAATCTAAGTTCCTACATAAAACCATGTGATGAGAGTCATGATGCTATGATAATGGAGATATGATAAATGGATAATGATGCTAGATTATATGATACTAATGATGTGATAAGAAGTTAAAATGATTCTACATATGCTCAAATAACCATTAATATGATAAACTAAAATGCCACTATAAAAGAAAACATGATTTAAAATTCAACTATAAAACAAAACATGATTTAAAATGCAACTTTAAAGCAAAACATGATTCTACAATGCTAACTATAAACTCCAAATGCTGCAATGCTCCAAAGTTATTCCTACATAATGAGTTTACTCAAATATGGATTGATAAATGTTGTAGCAAAGAGTTGTATTTATGGGATTTCCAAAGCATCTTGTGATGTGGCAGCGATCAACAGTCTAGATTTCAGCATGTGAGATGAATGGTAGAGATGGAGAGAATCAAGAAGGATGTTCTCTTGACCAAAGACAACATGCCAAATGGATGAGGGAATAAAACTTGTGTGTGAGAAATAAGCCATGTGTTTGAAAGTTTGTTGAAGATAATTCTAATTTAAATTTTAGAATTATTTAATTTCATGTGACCTTGGTGAGGTGGCATGAAAAATTGTAGACATGTGCTTGAATTCCAAATTTGAGATTAGTGAAAATTAATTAAATAAAACAAGCTGTAGAAATTTGTTTATTTAATTAAATTAGAGGAATGCGATTTTAAATTTGGAGAATTAGAAGATATGAACTATATAAATAAATTGAGAATTTATTTATAATACATATTTTTATGTCTTGACCAATTTTAAGTGTATATATTAATTATAATACATATTTTTATTTAAAAATAAAAAATAAAAAATATTTAATACAGTTAAATAATTAAAATTAATTTAATTAGAAAATATAAATAAATTATAAATTTTAAAGACATTAAACTCAATTAATAATAAGAAATACTAAACAGTCATTATAAATTTAATTGAAAAGTAGGAATAAATTATGAGTAAAGAAAAACATGTTTCAACTCAATTACTAATGCATTCTTGGTGGGAACTACAAATAGGCTTACATGACTATTACAGACGCTTCTCGTGTTGGCATCTTTGTCTGCTACTCTTTATTAACATTCATCTAAGCTAACGCAAATGTGTAAAGTCATTCCAAAATTCATTTATGAAATGTAGTTGTCAACAAGTGACGCAAGCGTCGAGTTCCTGCCGAGAGGTAAAAAGCATCTAGCTATGAGTTAGAAAAAGTAATTAGATAAGAGATAGGAATATAAATGTATTAAATTTAGCTAGGAGAGTTTGAAATAATTTTCAATGGTGCATTAATGTGTGCAATGTTTAGGGTCCATGGGCAATGTGGTCCATAGAGACATGTGAACAGTTGACATGTGTCGATGGATGCATGCAAAATTGCATTTATGGGTACCATGTATACGTGGAATTTTGTATAGATATACTAATGAATACTTGTATTTTTATGTGTCTATGTATACATTTGCAACAAGAAACATTCTTTATGATCTTATTCAGGAAGCAAAAATGTATTATTATTTTGTTTAAATTATTAAATGCAAATAATCTCAAATGTTTGTAACAATGCTTGAGCAATCTATGTATACATGCATGCATGTATACATGTATCCACATGCACATAATGCATAGAAGAGTGAAAAGAATCCTCGACATCTGAACGACTCTCAAAGCACAATGAGACTCAACTTGCATTTGCAGTATTAAATGAAAGAAAACAAGAGAAATAAACTACTTATTACCAATGCATATATCGAAGGAAAGAATAAAAATATGGTTCCATGTAAAATGGATGTGTACATGTGTCCATGTAATTTGGTATGTAAACAAGAATCTATATATGCCTGCGTGCATAAAGTTAGAAATGTTAGAAACAATTTGCATTTCAAACATATAAAAAAAAACATTTATGATTGAAACAAAACAATAATACATTAGTGTTTTTTGAAGAAGTGTATAAAGGATATCTAATGATGCATTTGAATGCATAGATACATGTAAATATTTGTTAAATCTTATCATACATTTTAGCCTTTGGTGAACTGTTATACGTGCTTTTAGGGATATGTAATAAACAGTATTTAGAAAAGATGTTTTGAGAAGAACTCTTGAATACAACTCTATGTTAACAATGAGACTCAATTTGCATTTGCAGTATTAAATGAAAGAAAATAGGAAAAATTAACTATTCATCAGCAATGCATATATCGAAGGAATGCATAAATATATGGATCAATGCAAACGTTTATGCATGCATTGATGTGTACATGTGCCCATGTAATTTGGTATGTAAACAAGAATCTATATATGCCTGCGTGCATAAAGTTAGAAATGTCAAAAACAATTTGCATTTGAAAGATATACAAAAAACATTTATGATCGAAACAAAAGAATAATACATTATTGTTTTTTGAACAAGTGTATAAAGGATATCTAATGATGCATTTGAATGCATGGATACATGTAAATATTTGTTGAATATGATCATACATTTTAGCCTTGAAGAAACTGTCATACGTGCTCTTAGTTATCTGTAATAAACAGGATTTAGAAAAAATGTTTTGAAAAGAACTCTTGAATACAACTCTATGTTATGATAGTTATTTTCAAAGCCCTCAGTGTTTAATTGCATAACCTTGATATTTTCTTCATTTTTTTCTTTGTTTGGTATGGTGTTAATTTTGTTGTGATGGATGAAGGTATATTTGAGCTATAGATAGATAAAGATATGTAAGGGTAATAAAGAAGAATGAGCTATGTAAGTGCAAGAAAGAGAGGGAATTGAGAGAATGATGAGATGCAAGGTATATGAATAAGTTATGAAAAGTATTTGATATGGGAGGTAAGGATATGCGAGAGTGGATATGAGGATGAATGGAATGTAAATGGTATGAATTTATCATTTTTTAGTTATACACTTAAAATTAAATGCAAGAAATAAAAATTTGAATGAGTGAGCTGGATTGAATGAAAAAAGGAATGCAACACATTGGTGTGATGCAAGGCAAGCATATAAATAGGTTTTGAAATGTATTTGATTTGAGAAGAAAAGATGTGCAAGGGTGGAAATGGAAATGAATGGAATCGATAGGGTATGAAGTGATCATTTCTTCCAACAAAGGGTGGAAGAATGTCTAGTTTGTTATTGGTTATGCTTTTTAAAATCATCATAGGGCTGAGTGTCTCAATACAAACACAAAAAAAAGACTCATGTCCCATTTCTCACTCTCCTTCATACTAAACAAGGTGTCGAGATACTTGAGCTTCCTTGAAATGCGACAAGAGAAGAATAGATATAAAAATATAATGATATTTAAGGATAGAAGAGTCAAAACAGAAGATGAAGTGAAAGTTGTTATGCATATACTATGAAAACAATAAATATGGAAGATCATGAAACTGAAAATATGCATATGTTGATGCGTTAGAGAACAATAAATGCATGAACAGAGAAATACGTAGAGCTATTCATAGATATATGCATGGATGCATTGACAGACACATGTATACACATAAAACAGAACTACATGGACATATGGAGAAATGAATATATGTATACATGAATGCATGCATATTTGCATATAGATACAAATAAAACTGGTGAGTAGAGGTACGTAATCCATGAATGCAAATTAAATGCATTGAAATATCAGGAAAATGTGAACACATAGAGAGGTCATAATAATTGCAGCAAATGCATTAAATGGCATCTGGCTGGTGGAGAAGGCGCTTGAATGGCTTGGTGGCCATGGGTGGCCAGCATACTTTGGCCATTTAATATAGATTTAATCTAGTTGCAATGCATCGCAACTGCTTTGTGGACGTTGTATTCTATTGTACATGCTTGTGTTCTAAGGAAGAGTGTTCTATATGCATGCACAAATGCATATGTGCATGTTGTACATGCACACATGTATAGATGGATGCATAGACACATGTATGCAGATAAAGATAGATATGTTACAGAGAGAGGTGTGCAGATACATGGATGTGTAGAAATATGTATATATGCATCTTCACATGGGCAGAGACAAAGACATATACATGGGTGCATGAGTCCATATATGCATATATACATGTATCCCTGCAAGATATTGATAGATGCATATATACATGGATGTGTGCATGCAATTCATAGGTGCATATATGCATAAATCGATGTATACATGTAGCCATAGATACATCCATACATATATAGACAGATGCATGGAGAGATTGTCATATATATGCATAAATTGATATATGCATGATTGCATCTATGGATACATAGATACATAATGAGATGAAGAAAAAGACACATTTATATATGCATATGCGGAACCATATAAAATTGAAATATGTTTAGCATATTGTAATCAATGAGTATTTAGACTGAACACCTTGATACTGGCATGTTAACTGTGTCATTGTTATTGACTTTCTAGTGCTCATTTACCCTTGTAATAATGCATATGTAATTAATTAGGTAGCTGCTAATTAGTCTTTAAATACATAACAATTAAAAGAAAGAAATAATGATAATTATCGTTGTGCACATTTCAGCTATTAATCAAAGCCAATTGACAAAGTAGCAATGGAAAACCATGTGCATGTTAATATGTTAGAGAGCATGTATTTATGCATAAGTCTATAAGGATGCCATGAGTTGTGATTTCTACTTGCATGTAGTTGTATTAAACAGTTAATAGTATGTATAGAATGACCCCATCGGGTTGGAAACTGAATATTTATGTGGCTTTTAGATGATACCAAGTTTGGAGCCATGAGACTTGTTAGATGCTTAAATGTCACAGTAATCATAGCGTATCAGCTAATAGGACCACTTGACATTTGACTCATGTCTATCTAGTTAGTTCCATATTTCTCATTTAGCCTTGTTTCATCTGATATGTAACTAATTAGGTAGCTGCTAACTAGTGTTTATATACACAGAAATAAAAAGAAAGAAATAAATACAATTATGCTTTTGTACATATTAGTTGTTAATGAAAGAAAAATAACAAAGTAGCAGTAGAAAACCATGTGCATGTTAATATGTTGGAGAGCATGGATGTGTGCATCACTGTATAATTATCTAGAAAGCCCTCTATTTGATTGTGTAACCATGATATTTTGTTCATATCTTTCTTTGTTTCGTATTGTGCAAATGTTGTTGTGATACATGATATACATGTAGGGATGCATAGAATCCATATATCCATACATACATGTATTCATGCATAGTATTCAGAGATGCATATATGCATATACCAATGTCTACATGTATTGATAGAAACATCTATACATATACTGATAGGTGCATGTATACATAGTCACATATATACATGAATCAATATATGGATGGATACTTCTAGACTCAGTAAATCCATGTATCAATGTTTCTGATGGGTTTTCATTTCTATTTCACTATATGATTCTGTATCACTTGTAGTTTGTGGACTATTGTCTTCATTTTCTTGAGTGCATTGGAGAACTTCTTGCCAATCTTGGTTTATGTGGACTTTGTGCATTTTGTATAATGGTGTCCTTGTTAATTGAGTCAAAGCTTGCATGATGACATTTGGGTGCACCATGCCTTTTTGAAATGCATTTTTGTATTGTAAGTGCCTTTTCAACGAAACAAGAATTGTTTGTGTGTTGTTAATTGATTGCGGTAATGCTCTTTGTACAATGTTCATGTCAACAGGAACATTTATAACAGAACCTGTTAGGCCTATTTGAGACCTTTTGAACCCTAGTTCCCAAATCTGTGCAAATGCAATTCTAAGTGAGACAAGTCATTCTTCTAGCTGAGTTAAATTTTGTGCATAGCACAATGGTCTATTAGTTCTTATTTTCTATGGGGTAGCATACTTTGGAATAGTGGACTGTAACTTCAACAACCAGCATCTTTAGTAGAGGCATAGAAGAATTGAATTACAAAGAAGGCAATCATGTGGAAAGCTGGAAACCATAGTATGCAAGAGACAACCTTTTCACTTTATAAGCTATTTTAAACTGTAAATAGAGTTTCAATGGCATTATATCAACATAGACTGTTGTATGGATATTGCATATAGGCAGAATAATTACTAAACATATATGTCAGAGGGACATAGAGAACAATTTTTTTCATAGTAGCAAAAAGAAAATTAGATTTATAGATGTTAGTATATGCTGAGACTTCTAAATAGTAACCTACAATGTGACTTGTTCTATTTTTTGGAACCATCGATGGCAACAACTGATACTTTGTTAAAATGTATTCAGTACTGTTTCTACAAATTGAAGATATTTTCAACATGTGAAGAGCAGAGATATCCATTTGCACATTAGAAAGCCAAAAAATTGAAATCCCAAAAATATGAGGTCTCCTTTCTTGTATTCTTTGTTCCCTGTAATATCAGTAGTATGCTTAGTATTAGAGAAATAGTTTTGGTAGAATTTGAGAATAAGTGTTAAAATATTCAAGAAAATAAGTTTGCATATGAGTGATTTTTTTACCTTGTGGTGGTGTTTGTTGTTCATTTGCCAAGGCAAATGGCTTCAATTATGGCATTGTTTTGGTCAAGGCTAAAATGGCCTTCAATGCTGAAGTCTCGTAGTGTGAATATCACTGCTGATTTGTCTTTGATATAGTCTTCATAGCTCATGTTTTGGAGAGTGGGCAGTAGATGATGCACGGTGAGTTGGTCAATTGAACAGTGGATTTTTTGTTTGTCATATGTTGTGATAGTAGTTTTTAGATGCAAATAATATGTGTAACTGACTTGTTGGTTGCATTGATTGCAATGAGCAGTTTTCTCCTGGAGTGTACCATAACTGGTGAATTTGTATTTGCATTTTGGACAGCATGCATGAAATGGATTGGAAAATGCATTTGCTGCTTTTAGAGTCCCGAAAACCTGTAAAATATGTTTGAATGTTGTTAGAAGAGGCAAAAAATACAAGTTTGAATGTAAGAGTTCAAAATTTTGAAAGTAGTTACCTTAAATGTTGAGTTTAGTAAGCTATTCAGCTTTTCCATGGTTCTTTTGTCATTCAATTTGCAGATAAATGTTGAGTGGCATGTGTGGAATGTGTTCTTCTGATCTATTTTTTTTACAATATTCTTGAAAAGCATTGCAGGCATTTTATTTCTATGCAGCTGGTCTTCTATTACAAAGTATTGATTTTCATATGTTGGTCGTAGTTGTAGCTGTCAATCAATGAGAAAGTTAGTTTTTTCTTAAAGAAATTGTCATAGAGAAAATTGTAGTATGAGAAGAAGTTTAAATTGGATGAGTGGAAAAAGGTTTTGGAGACATATGTACCCGTGCTCTGTCTATGTCAGCACGCCCATCTTTGATATCAATTGCAAACTGGTTACTTGTTTTGTTGGCACCAACTACCAAAGCACCTATTGTTCCAACTAGGTACTCATTTGTAGTTGTTAGTAGTTGGTTGATAGTTGTACTTGGGATGAATTTGTACTCTTGACAGAGGCATAGGAATTATGTAGAAACCCTCTTCTCAATTGTACTTCATGCATGTGAGCCCTAGTTTATATATTTTTTATTACTGCAAAGCGGTCCCATAAAGAGAGCTTTGGAACCAAAATTATGTCAACGTATGTGATAATGAGAGCTTTCAAACAATGAGTCGAAAATGTGTTGCTTTGAGCTTTTTTGTTGTCATCAAAGCATAAAGGATAGAGGGATTTTGTTAAAAGTCATGGTTATAGAGTTTTCTTCTATACTGCTTTAAGGAATTCTTATACTTTGATTATAAATTCATATTTTAAACTACTTTTAGTATTATCTATTCGAATATCTTGTTAAAATGTGAAGGTTTCATCTGTATTTGATAGGAATTATGTAGTAACCCTCTTGTCCATTTTACTTCATGCATGTGAGCCCTAGTTTGTATATTTTTGATTACTGCAAAGTCGTCCCATAAAGAGAGCTTTGGAACCAAAATTATGTCAATGTATGCGATAATGAGAGCTTTCAAACAATGAGTCGACAGTTTGTTGCTTTGAAATATCCTCCTCCTACAAAGGTTATAAAAGCTTGTAACTTTGTTTTGCACTTATTTATATTATCATGGTAATTGAAGGCTTCCAGAAGCTCCAAAAGCTTTGCTAATGGGGAAAGGAGCTAGAGTGTGAAAAGACAAAAATTGACATATTAGATCTATTGTTCCTCATTCCTCAAAAACAATTATTAAAGGTGCTTGAGTTCCAAGTGGGTTCTCTTGCCTTGTAGTTATTTCCAAAATACATAAGCAAAAATTTCATTGGTGTAATGAGTGCTTATGGAGGTCATCTTAAGATGATTTAAAAAGTTAAAATGCTCATAAATCAAGTCCCATAAAAGTAAAAATCTTTATGTTAAGGCTCATGGAACCACATGCACCAACATCAAGAGTTGGAAGAATGGATTCCTCTCTTGAAAGAAGGCTAAAAGCCTCCCCAAGGTCTCTAGGTCATTGGGTCTCTGTATTCCTGGACAACTTAGTGCTGAATTAGATCATGTTTCAACAAGGTGCCTGGTTAGAATTAAGTAGGACAGATTACAAGATAATGTTAGGCTTAGATTATGGGATGGAGAATCAAGAAAGCATATGCCCTTACAACAAGATGTGGTAGCAGAGCATAGGAAAATAGACTAAATCCTGAACTAATCCTAATTGTCCCTACTCTAACTGCTGATAAAAAAGAACAAAAAGATAAGGGAAGATGAGGAAAAAAATATAATAAAATGAAGGGAAGGAAGTTGAGTGAGAGAGTCCATTATCTAGGGAGAATAGTGATTGGCCTAAAGAATTCCCTTCAAACACAAAATAAACAACTCACACCTTTGTTAATGCTAGCTCAAGATGAGGCATGAGAAGTGCAATCATCTAAGGAGAATGGAATGAAAGAATAATCATAGTCAGAAATGATTGAGACAGTGGAGACACCCACAGTGTTTCATGAACAGGCTATAACCAACAAAATCATGTTGAAATATACATTTAAGCTTAGAATTATGTTTACAGAGCAAGCTCATGAAAGCTGCAAGAACGATATTTATAGACAACAAGACTCAAACTCAAAAAATACAACTGTTGCATAAGAGTTCACATCAAAATTTGCAAGGAAAGAAACACAATTTCCAGGCCCTACAGAATACACATAAGACTAAAAAGACAATGGTGTCAGCTCATTATGTGTTTACATTAGCATTTTCAACTTTTTAACTTTTTTTCCTTTTTCAAACGAGCCGTTAAACTAAATTAGGCTATCAAGTATAAAACCAATCATAATGCTTAACTTACTTGCTGGTAAGTCCCAAGAGAATTAACTATAGGATTACTTTTAACTAAAGCAGCGTCACAGTGTAACAAATATCTTGTTAAGCTGATTAGTTAATTTCATTAATGAGTAAAAGATAGAATTGACTTAATTGGCATGAGTCAAGTGTAACATTGACTTATTTGTTAATTGAATTTGATTAATGTATCAAAGAGAGATGAAACAAACTAAATTGACATGAGAAAAAGGTGAGATGGACTTATTAGATGATACGCCACATATACTATGACATTTGAGCTTTCAAGAAATAATAGCGAAAGCAATAGAATAAATAGATGGCTTGAACATAGACAAAGGAATACAATTAATATGGACAGCTATAGCTTGTTGAATATTTGTAGCACAAGAAACACAAAGGAAGATTTTGGCAAAGGTTTGGCAATTTTGGTTTGCACCTAGCAATTACATTTGCTTCCATGTCTATAAAGCCTTTTCAAGAAATTCTTTTTCTGCATATGAATGGCCATGATTGGTTTAATTGATTTGGTGAATAAAGATGATTTATAATTAACTATAATTAACTTTTCAAGAAAACTGATCTATCAAGGAACTAGTTTCATTGATTGGTCAAGTAACTTGATTCATAGTTAACTTGATCAGCTATTTAGTTAATTTGCTTCAAAGTTTGCAAAAATATTTTTCAACAAATAATTCTCTGAATAACTTGCAATCATTACACACCAAGAGCCAACATTTCTTTGAGGAATTATGTTAAACAGTTTACATGTTTTTCTTGTGCTTCCATATTTTGTATGCATATTCATGACAACATTTCAAACCATAATATCTATCAGAAATCCATGTCTTATCATGCTTACATGAATGTACATATCCTTTTCTAAAGCTCCTATTTTATTAAAAGTAGGCAAAATGGTCAGAAAGATTGTGTATCTGTGAATGTGAATAGGCAAGATTGATTTAACTGATTTGGAGGATAAAGATGACTAATAATTAACTATGACTAACCACTTAACACAATTAATTCATCAGTCAATTAGCTTGATTGATCGTTGAATTAACTTGTTTGATAGCTATTATGTTAAGCCAATTAGCTAATACACCACATACAGTATGACATTTGAGATTCAAATAAGTCTCATGGACGCAAATCTACTATCATGTTAAAGCCACATAAACATTGATGTTCCAACTCCATGGGGTCATTCTATTTCCATTTTCCCAAGTTCGTTTCATTCCATTATCCAGCACTAATTATTAAATGTTTAAACTAGCTACATGCAAATAGAAATCACAACTCATAGCATCCATATACACCTATGCACAAGTACATGTTATCCAACATATTAACACACACATGGTTTTCTCAGAAATCCATGTCTTATCATGCTTAGATGAATGTACATATCCTGTTCTAAAGCTTGTATTTTATTAAAAGCAGGAAAAATGGTCAGAAAGATTGTGTATCTGTGAATGTGAATAGGCAAAATTGATTTAACTAATTTGGAGGATAAAGATGACTAATAATTAACTATGACTAACCACTCAACACAATTAATTCATCAGTCAATTAGCTTGATTGATCGCTTAATTAACTTGTCTGAAAGCTATTATGTTAAGCCAATTAGCTAATATGCCACATACAATATGACATTTGAGATTCAAATAAGTTTCATGGACGCAAATATGCTATCATGTTAAAGCCACGCAAACATTGATGTTCCAACTCCATGGGGTCATTCTATTTCCATTTGCCCAAGTTCATTTCATTCCATTATCCAGCACTAATTATTAAATGTTTAAACCAGCTACATGCAAACAGAAATCACAACTCATAGCATCCATATACAGCTATGCACAAGTACATGTTATGCAACATATCAACACACACATGGTTTTCTAGTGCTAGTTTGTTAATTGCCTTTGATCAACATTTCAAATGTACACAAGGATAATTGTAATTATTTCTCTATTTTAATTATTATGTACTTAAGACTAATTAGCAGCTACCTAATTATTTAACTATCCTTGTACACATTTGACCCATCAATCATAGTTAATTAATAAATCTGATTCCACCTATTTACTAATAGTATTGGCATGCAATTTTCTTGACAAGTCTTCAAAAAGTGCATTACTCACACACCAATAAGGATTCTCATTTGTAACCTCTGTATCCAAATCATCTTCATTAAATAGGATGTTGTAACATAGATTAATTGGATGTATCTCATCATCTTTCTTATCAGGATGCCAACAACCTTGATTTGTATTTGTCCTTGAGTGTATCTGGATGCCATGAATTATGAATTCTACTTGCATGTGGCTTGATTGCACAAGTAATAGTAAGTGCTACATAATGGTAGAAATCACAACTCATAGCATCCATATACACCTATGCACAAATACATGTTATCCAACACATTAACACGCACATGGTTTTCTAGTGCTAGTTTGTTAATTGCCTTTGATTAATAGTTCAAATGTACACAAGGATAATTGTAATTATTTCTTTCTTTTAATTGCTATGTACTTAAAGACTAATTAGCAGTTGCCTAATTATTTAGATATGAGACAATATGAGGCTAAATGAGAAATATGAACTTGCCTAAATCGACATGAATGAAATGTGAGATAGAGCTATTGGGTAATATGCTACATATACTGTGACATTTAAGCTTCAAAGAAGTATCATGGCTGCAAGCCTGCTATCATGTAAAAGCCACATAAATATTCATTTTGCAATTGGATGGGGTCATTCTATTTCCATTTACCTAAGTTAATTTCATTTGGCTGTCTAGCACTAACTATCAATTGTTTAATCAAACTTCATTCAAGCAGAAATCACAACGCATGGTATCCTTATAGAATTATGCACAAAAACATACTGTCTACCATATTAACATGGACATAGTTTTCTATTGCTGCTTTGTTAATTGGCTTTGAGTTATAGGTGTAATGTGCACAAGGATAATTATAATTATTTCTTCCTTTTAAATATTATGTATTTAAACACTAATTAACTGTTACCTAATTAATTAGATATGAGATGATAGAAGAGTAAATGAGAACTAGACACTAGATAAAAATGACAAAGTTAACATGTGAATATCAAGGTGCGCAGACTAAATACTCATTGCATTCCAGGGGACCACATTTCACCGAGAAATTTTGTCAAACAGTTCACTTGCCCTGTCTATGCCTCCATATTTTGCATGTGTGCCTAGGAGAAAAATAACCACGACATCTGATAACAGTAAAATTCCTCTATCCTTCATGCTTTGCTGACAGCCAAAAAGCTCAAAGCAATTGCAGAGTTTGGGTTCGCTTCTCTAAATTGGATTTGCTAAACAGTTTCCAAAGCATTTTGAACACATTGTCCTTACATTCCTCCGAAGCTCTTCCTATGGGACAAGTTCAAAGCACATTGGCTCCAAAGCTTTCACTATGGGAGAGCTCTGTAGAATGGACAAAAGGGTTTCTACATAATGCCTATGAAACCACATTCCATAACAAGTTCTACCTGTTGTTCAATGCCAAACTAGCTGCCAATGAACAACAAAAGCTTCAAAACTCTCAGTTAACATGTAAAGGGCTGAAAAATATTGATCTACCAACTGAATGGGGTCATTTTACTTCAATTATCTAGCACTTATTCTTAATTGTTTAATGCAATCACATGCAACCAGAATTCAGAACAGCTAGCATCCATACACACCTATGCATAGATACATGCTCTCTAACATATTGATATGCATATGGTTTTCTACTGGCACAATCCTTGAACATTCTTTAGGTGCAAGTGCTAGTTTATTAATTGACATTGATTGCTGGATAAAATGTATACATAGACACATAGCTGCACACATGCTTCAATGCACAGATGCATACATACATGCATGGATGTACACATATATACACGTATACATACATACATGATTACACGCATACATATATATATGCATTCATGCATCCATGGATGCATATATCCATGTATTAATAGATCCCTTAAAATATGCATATATTCAAATGACCCCATAGAGTTGGGGAATGAATATTTATGTGGCCTTTACATGATAGCAATAAATCCTATAAATATGCATATATGCATGAAGACACATAGCCATCAATGAATCTATGCATTTGCATTTTCATGAGCATTTTAAAACAAACACGATTCAAAAAGCGACTCCCATGGGTTGCGAAAACAGATAAATGCCAATTTACCGATATAAAAAATAACTTACGAAATTGAGATCATATATATAAAAAGCAATATGTTAACACGCTGAAGTATGACTGGCTGGCGCCATCCACAAAAAAGCATTTAAAGCAAATGCAATAGTAATCTGTTATATACACACATACATACATGGTAACATAGATACATGCATACATATATACATAATTACATGCACACATATATACATGCATACCTGTATGCATGGATGCATAGAAAGACTATGTTTCATGGGATTGTTAAAGAGTTCACTTGCTTTCTATATGCTTCCATATTTTGCATGTGTGCCTATGAGGACAATAACCACAATATTTGACAATATTCCTCTATCCTTTATGACAGCACATTGGTTCCAAAGCTCTCTTTATAGGACAGCTGTGCATTGCCTCCGAGACTCAGATGAATCCTTGGTATTTCAAGGAAAGATTCGAATGGATAACACTTAAAATGATCTAAACTATGATTTTATAATCAAAGTATCCAAATGCATTGCAGCAATGTGAAACCCAACTTCCATTTAAGATGTACAATGAAAGTAAACTGAAGGAAAAATGCATTTGCTTCAAAGTTTGTAAACCAATTTCAACACATTGTCTAGCCATTGTCCAGAATATGGTTTTCTATCAACATACTCCTTGAACCTTCTTTAGGTCTAACTGCTACTTTGTTAATTGACTTTGATTGAAAGGTGAAAATGTGAAATGTGGCCAAGGATAATTATACTTATTTCTCTCTTTTAATTGTTATATATTCAAAGACTAATTAGCCTCCCCTTTAGTCAGATGCCATTCAATGCATTGATTTTGCATCAATGAATTATGTACCTTCAGCCACTAGTTTTAATCAAAGTATGCATATGGATTCAAAATCAAACTCTAAAAATAAAAAAGACTATGTTTAAATTATAAAGTGCAATCAGCCACCAAAGAAATTGATTGGATAGTAATTGCATTTCTGATGTCATGTTATTGCAACAAAGATCTACTTTTGAACCCCAATTGCTTAATTTTTATGAACCATATAGCATATGCCACTCACAATACCCATTTGTAAAGATTGTCCTTGTAACAAAAAGCAATGATATGGCTACAAGTACAATCTATATAGTGAGAATCTTGAATTAACCTTTTTCTTTGTCTACTCTATGCAATTGTAAACAAAGGAGAAGGTTCATTCTAGAAACTCACCCTGTACTCTTTTCTTGAAGAATTTGCTACAGTTGGACCGCTACACCACCTCTCTTCTTCCAATCAAAAGCATTGCACCATGTAATAAGCTTTGATTAGAAAACGAAGACCATTTGTTTGTTTTTCTAAAAGAATAGCAATAAAGCTCAAGGAAATGACCAAAATGCAAAGAACTCCCAAAATTACAATTGCAATATATAATACTCCTACTGCGATGGATACTAATAGCCAAAACCAATAAAATAGTAGCAAGCATTTTTTAGATTCAAGAGACACAAGTATAAATGTAAATCAGATTAACTACACAAACTAGTTGCCATAGGTTCTTGTACCACAAATCTTCTAGCAATGAATTTAACTGCTCTTTTGCACGAAGCCTAAAATTATTTCATGAAGCAATATTACTTGACTGCTCTATGGCAACATTGCAATTTGAATTCTAAAACATATTTGACATAGTTTTTTATAAACCCAAGATACAATTTTCTAACTTCCTAAGCATTCAGTCTAAGTTTTCCAATTACAAAATCTCAAATTGTTGTTTGCTTGGTATGTTTGTTCCTTGAATTTGATCACTAGGTAAAATGTGCACAAGGATAATTGTAATTTTTTCTTTCTCTTAATTACTATGTATTTAAAGACTAATTAACAACTATCTAATTAATTAGTTATCTAATGATACAAGGATAAATGACAAATATGGAATTGACTACTTTGACATGAGTGAAATGTCACATGGACCTATTAGCTGACACGCTACATATACTGTGACTTTTGAGTGCTTAATCAACCTACATGCAAGTACAAATCACAACCCATAATTAAAATGTCCACAAGGATATTTATAATTATTTCTTTCTTTTTATTATTATGTATTTAAAGACTAATTAACAGCCACCTAATTAATTAGATATCAGATGAAAGAAGAGTAAATGAGAGCTACCAACTCGATAAAAATGCCAAAGTTAACATGTGAATATCAAGGTGTCCAGATTTAATACTCATTGCATTCCCCACAAACACATTTTCCTGAGTTTTGTAAAACAGTTCACTTGCCTTATAAATGCTTTCGTATTTTACATGTCTGCCTATGAGAACAATAACCATGACATTTGACAGAATTTAAATGCTTGCTGCAGAAAAAAGGTTTCTACTGCATTCTTTTGTCTATCTTTGTGCAAATGAAAATTTGTATTCTGCTATGGTAAATTCTCTAGTGCATTAGGTACTTTAAAGCGCAATTTTTTGAATGTTGCTCTTGTTCTAGGTTTGATTCTTTTTGGGGGTTATAACTACCTACTGTTGTATTAGTTTCCCATTTTTTCTACTACAAATGAATGAATATATAAACAAATAATCATATATAATAGTTTTTCTTTGATGAGTTTTGTCAAATAGTTCACCTATTTTTGGTATGCTCCCATTGTTTGCATTTATGCCTACGAGGACAATAACCATGACTTTTAACAAAATCCCTCTATTCTTTATGCTTTGATGACAACGGAAAAGCTCAAAGCAACACACTGTCGACTCATTTTTTGAAAGCTCTCATTATCTCATACGTTGACATAATTTTGGTTCCAAAGCTCTCTTTATGGGACGGCTTTGTAGTAATCAAAAATATACAAACTAGGGCTCACATGCATGAAGTAAAATGGACAAGAGGGTTTCTACATAATTCCTATCAAACGCAAATGAAACCTTCTCATTTTAACAAGAAATTCAAATAAATAATACTAAAATTAGTTTCAAAAATGAATTTATAATCAAAGTATAAGAATGCCTTAAAGCACTATAGAAGAAAACTCTATAACCACGACTTTTAACAAAATCCCTCTATCCTTTATGCTTTGATGACAATGGAAAAGCTCAAAGCAACACACTGTCGACTCATTGTTCGAAAGCTCTCATTATCGCATATGTTGACATAATTTTGGTTTGAAAGCTCTCTTTATGGGACCGCTTTGCAGTAATAAAAAATATACAAACTAGGGCTCACATGCATGAAGTAAAATGGAAAAGAGGGTTTCTACATAATTCCTATCAAACACAAATGAAACCTTCGCATTTCAAAAATACGAATTTATAATCAAAGTATAAGAATGCCTTAATGCATTTCTCGTATCAAATAGAAGAAAACAACAAAAAGTTACCTCTTCTAACCTCAAGCAATTCATTTCTCACTGTCCAGTGCGCAACTTTGCAACTACAAAATCCCCTGCTCAGCCACATAATAGAGCACTATCAAATACAACTTTTTTATGCACTTTAATGTAATGAAACTTTGAAAATTAACAAATTATCACCTCAAGTAACTCGTTTCTAGGTCTAGACTCTGCAACTATAACATCTCCTGCTCAGTCGCTACAAACTCTTCCTTAGAACACGCGCTTACAGAACACAAAAACAACGCACGAAAAGTAATAGAGATGCATAGCAAGTGGCTTAACTCTATATTAAATGACCAAAGTACCCTGGCCACGCGTGGCCACCAAGCCATTCCAGCGCCTTCACCTCGAGCCAGATGCCATTTAATGCATTTAATTTGTATTCATGCATTACATACGTCTACCCGCCAGTTTTATAAACTATGCCTTTGCTTACATTTATTTAATCATTTTATGCACTCGCATTTTCCTGATATTTTAATGCATTTAATCTGCATTCATGGATTACGTACCTCTAGCCACCAGTTTTTAAACTATTCCTTTGCTTAAATTTATTTAATCAATTTATGCATTCGCATTTTCTTGAATTTTTAAAACAAAAATGATTTATAAAGCTACTCAGATGAATAGCAAAATAGATAAATGCTAATTTTCCAATATAAAAAATAGCTCTCCAAATTCAAACTATACAAAAAAATAAGTAATATGTTGAATGGCGAAATGTGATTGGCCGATGCTACCGGTTAAAAGCATTCCGGGCGAATGCATAAGTATTCCTTCCTTGACGGCAGGAACTAATAATATAACCTCATAGTTGTTTCCAAAGACTAAATTTGTCATATTGGTGAATGAGGATTCCGTGGGATTGACTTTTATAGATATGTAAGAAGAGTCGAAGAAGGATAGGTACCTAAATGTAATATGTCTGAAATTCATAATAAAACACAGCTATCAACAATGAGGTGATGTGACAGTAAATCACGTTATTGGTGCACGTGGATTTCGTGGGATTGATTTTAACTTAAATAATTAATTTGCTGGACCTTCATTCTCACTTGTCGCTTTTAGATAAGACAGTGTTCAACAATACCCGACATTAATATTCATTTACAAAACGTCGCAGCGGGGAGTAGAGCATCGGCGGGAAATACTCGGGAGTTCTTTTAATTTCAATTTTAGATACATTTCACCATAAATGGTTTGTTCTAATAGTTTACGTTTGAAATTTGTCTGGATTAAAAAGTTGCAATGTTTCTATTTTTATTTATTTTTCAATTCAATTCTAGATTAGATATTTTGATTTTTTATGTGAGGTAATTAATTTTTGGGTTAGAAATTATTAAAAAAAGACTTAATTAATTAATTTTTGAGCTGGAAAATATGAAAGAAAAAAACTTATTTAATCCAAAAATTAAATTTTGATCTTCAATGTATATTTTTATTTTATTATAATTTTATCTTCATTTTTATATCTTAATATTTAAATATATATTTCGTATAATTAAAAAAATATATGATAATATTCTACTTTTGTGAATGCTCTACTCCATAACAACTAGCATAGTTCACATTAATCAAATTCCTACACATACTTGGCATGTTAATCCTTCTTATTGTAGAGTGAAATAGGAGAGAACTTGAAATTGCTTTTCTAGAATCTTCATTCTTTCCCACCTCAAATTTGTAAGGCATGATATTACTATAGTGCCATTAACTTTTTTTACTTGAAATATGTAATGACATGAAAATTTTGAAGTTGTAATTAGCTAGAATAATCACTTGTACATTAATAACTTAGTTACTATATGTTCTAAAAATGTGAATTATGCTTGGACTTGTCAAGAAAATCATGTGGCATATGTGTGGGAGTTTCTATACTACAATACTTCTACCATGGATTGATAACTTGATGCTAAATGCCCCCATTCTTCTTTATTTCGACATTAAAATGTGTGCTTGTAAACTCAAGCCTAATGTTTGGACATAACATTTATATATCAAAGGTGGAAGGATAACAACAAAAAATGGAGAGACCTAAGACTGAAGGGAACACAATCCCATTACAATTGGATATCTAGCAATATGTTAAAATATCATTATTTATACTAAACACCCATTAAAGCAGTACTAAACATTCAAATTCTATAATTGATTTATGTTGCAAGTCTTGCAAATAGCAAGAATGCACAATTCAAAGAATAAAATTGACATAGAGGTGTCGAGTGCAATATAAATTGTAAATGGTAGAGATAGAAGGGCCTTTTAAGAACCCCAACCACTCAAACTCAACATGTTCTTAACATAAGAATAAATTCCACCCCTACAAACACTAGCCTAATTTTGGCTATAATTTTTTTAGTCCAATATTTCTCTTAAAAATAGCTAGAAAATCTCAAATGAATTTATTTTATACTTTTGGTTTGTCATAGATTATACTCATTCTTTTGAAAAAAATCTATAACCGTCTCTTTTATAAAATTATGTGCTAATGCTAATTCTCATTTTAATGCTAATTTGTGGTGATTTTTCTTTTTTAATGCTAGTTCATATTGAGCTTATGGTGATTTTGAAAAATGCTAATTGATATTAAACTTGTGGTATTATTTTGTAGATATTTTAAAAAAATTAGAAAGTCAAGAAAAAAAATATATAGTGAGTATATCTTTAACATAGAGCAAACATATTTCTAGAAGCAAAATCAGTTTTTATAAGGGAAAAATTATACTTTTGAAACTGCAAACCTTCACCAAAATCTAAATTCATATATAGAATGATTAATATATTAAAAAAAATTGAGTTGTTTCATTAATTTTTTCTAAAAATATAGTAAAATTAAAATGAATTAAATTAGATTTTCACTCGAAAATTTTGAAAACGACAAATGAATTAAATGATGGAATTACTTATAGTTTCTCATTTTTATTTATGTACTTATAATTTGTGCAATGTTGTCATGCAATTTCTAACTTTACTCGTTCTCAATCATTTTCAAATTCAAAAAGAATTAAGTCCTTGTGATTTGTATTGTTTTCATGTCACAAATATTTAAGACTAAGATCTTAAGTTTTGTGTTTGGAATTTTCTTAAATCCTAGTGCATCAATTTAGGCATGTAAAAAATTAGAGTTTTCTTAAAGATTTTTTTTTTATTATAATGATTTTAGAGGAAAATATATGTCTACTAGTTTTTTTTTTTAAATTTATGCAACAAAAAATTTCTATTTCATATCAATTACAACCTCTATATTATTAGAAGACAATGGTTTTTACTCTTTTATATTTAACAATTTATTTTGTCAAGTGCACATTGGAATTTTTGACTACTTGTTAAAGTCGGGAAGAGCCCAAACCCATTTACAAAGTAACCATTGAGGTAGAAGGGAGGAGGCTCACAAAAATTGAGACAATAGAAAAGTAGGACTCAATAGAAGTGAGCCTAGAAAGTACCACTAACAACCCATGCTTTTGAATTGAGCATGAAATTGGTAATAGACTAACTACAAATAAAAGAGACTACAACAATAAAAAAAACAAGCTCAAAACACACTAGATACAAAAAAAGCCAGCAAAAACCTACAGCTTAAAAGACAACCAGTCACTACCAAAAGGAAGGACTAAGAACCCAACTCTAAACTTGAACTCCGCTCAATAGGAGAAAGGAACAAACACAAAAACTCCCTTGCAAAGTCTCTAACATTTACTAAAAACGATAAATAGGAAAAAGAAGCATAACCCAAGCCAAAACCCCCAAAGGGATTCCATCTCCAACAAAAAAGTGGAAAACAAAACCATCTGTAGCAAAAGAAAACAAAGACTAAAGCTCCTACCAGCTCCAAACATTACCAAAACCCAACCAATATCCAACCTAGCAATTGGATAAAATAGGGGTGCCCAAGGAAGCACCAAGATAGCCAAACCAAAATGGCTTTGAAAGCCCCTTAACAATAACTCCCACCACCAACAACACCAACCCTCTCCACCTCAAAAGGAGAAGCTGAATGGAAATTTGAAGAGAAGAAACACAACCCAAACAAGGACACCAACACAACATGAAGCTAAGCTAAGATCCCATCACAAACCAAGTTTGCAACCATAATGAAAAAAAGTTGAATCCGAGACAAAGACCATGAAAGCCCTAGTGAAACAACACCTAACTCCTACAACAAAAAATAACTCCACCACTATGGGAGAGTTCTCCGCCTTAATAGGAGAAGTCAAAATAAAATATGAGATAATTAAAATAGAGGCTCCACTAACCAAAGCCAAATTGTAGAGAAACCTAGCAAGAAAACTAGAAGACACCATGAAGCCCACAATAGCGAGAAGAGAAAATGAGTTTCATAGATATGAAGCCAAAGGAGAGAGATACTTGCAAGTAGAGGCTAGAGATAGCTGGTCACCAAGGCCAGAGGCACTCTTCTTCTGTAAACCTTCCAACACTATAGCAATAGAAACAAATTCTGCCATAGAACCAACAAAAAGATCCGAGAAAAGAAAAATCAATAGACTAAGGATAGAAAAAGGGATAGCCACAACCCTTGTGGAGAATTACATTTACTAGATCCACAATAAAAACCAGGGCTAAGAGGTCTCGATACTAGCAAACCCAAAGGATAACGAGGAGTAAATAGGAAGGCACTGCAACTAATTAGTAGAAAAAACCACACATGTCAGAGCCCACCCAAATCCCCCATGAGAAGCCACATCAGAGCCTCCCACCAAGAAAACAAGTAGCCAAAGACGGGCGGGATAAAAATGGGATCAACACCATAATGAACCCAACCTCCAGGCATGCAAGAACACCAACCTCTAGGAATACAAGAGCACCCACCGCCAAGCGTTGACTATGAAACTAGGAAGGGGCAGGAAAGACCAACACAAAAACACCAAGCTTAACAATAGTTTGAATAACATAGGTAATGCGAGGGAGAATCCAAAATAACCTTTCATGAACTCCCAACAGGTTGAAACAAACCTGCAAACCCTCATAGAACTAGCAGAACCCATCATCCTCTTCAGAAGGAGCTTCACCATCGCCATCCCCTTTCGAGGTTTTCAAAAAACCTAACCCGCTCCCTTTCTCACTCTCCATTTCTGAACAAGTGATTTATTATCGATATGAAGCACATTAGAGGTTAAGACCTTAAAATTGTAGAGTTTTATTTTGTACTTAAGAGCTACTAGAATAAATTAATAATTCAATATTAATCCATTAGCAATTATCCTGTAATAGAGTGGATAATTTTATATTCAAATAAGAGATTGGTTAGTATGAAACACATAAAACATCATGTAATGTTTATTATCCATATCAATAGACACTCTCCCATGTACATCGTGTTGAGTAGGAAAAGTGATCCTAGAGGTCCAATTATATTAACTAGGATTATCTCTTTTTCAATTTGACTCAACATTCAAACATAAACTAACTAGGGTTTGATTATTGACAAGCCTATTTGACAAATAACCCTAGATGTAAAAATGCAATTTATCACATTGATGAAAATAGAAAGTAGTAGAACTCACCTGGATATGAGAAATGGAAACAATGAGGAACTTGTACTATAAATTTGAATCTAAAATGACTGGTCTAGGGCATGGTGCACCCCAAACTACGATCCTCTTTTCTGGATCTAAATTTTTTGACGTGTATGTTATAATCTACACTTCATCTTTTATAGTTGTCTCCTACTGAAACCTCTAGATCTGATCATGAAAAGAGGGTGAAAGGTTGTGTTGTATAGGGGCTTATCTAACTCAAATCCCATTTTTTTATTTCTACCTCCATGTACAATAATTGATGATGATAAAGAGGGCATGCCCTAGGTTGGGAAAAGGCCAAAACAACAATAATTGACTAAAATTGATAAATCACAAATGATGTTACCTTGTTGTGAAAACCCTTGAAGAAGAGATGCCACATTACAAGTTGATTGATGGATGAATTGATTGCTTGATACAACAAAAAAACTTTAATTCCCAAAACACAATATCTTGTAGAGGATCACTCAATACTTCTCCATATTTACATCATAATAACTTCTCATTTCTAATTGCCTCCTTAATCCTCAAAATGAGAGGGAAAATATATATATATATATTTAATGAATCTTTTTGGGTAGGAACCAACCTGGGATCATTTTCAAACCACAAAAATGCCTCCGATCAAGATTTCAAATATTCAAAAATTTGCTTTCTGGTCTAGGGTGCCTCACACCCGTGATTGGTGATTTTAGGCCCAAATTTCTAGGGATAATGGGGATTTAAACATATTTTATCTATTTTTCCTTGAAATTAGTAAATTATTATTACAATTAATGTTATAAGAAAATTAGGGTGTCAAGGTAGTGTGAAATTGTCAAGGGTGACAATTTTTGACACTACATTAAATAGCCCCCATTTCAATGAGAGTATGATATTATGTTCATACTCACACTAAAGAAAATAAAAATGATGAAAAGACAAGATGACACCAAGTTGAGGGGTGTACAAGGCCCCAACTTAGGAACTCACCTAGTAGGGATTCATTCTCCACAGGTGGTGAATTAGTCCCAGTGGGGCCCATTTTCCAACTAGGATGCTAGGAAGTAAGGAAATAAGGTTTATATGATGAGTATGTTGGGTATTTCATCAAATATTGCCTTGAGATGCATAATATGGGGTAATAGGGTCCTATTAATGATGATACAAAGGTCAATTAGGGCTTGGGATACAAAATTCAATGTGAAAGTGTGATTAAATACACTTTACTACACTAAAATGAGGTCCACAACTTAGAAAGGCACAATATCCATTGTGAATGTGTAAGACACATTACAAAACTAGATTAACAATAAGTTTATTTTACAATCCTTCTAAATTGATGTGAATATGCATTTAATAATGTTGAATTAAGGGGAAAATGGGTTCATTAAGTCTAGAAAGGTGTGAAAGTCCTTTACAACACTTTACAACACCTTTACAAGACATCATTAAATACATATTATTTAGTTTGCAAGGGTGTAAGACCTAGTGTGGATGTGAAAAACACCTCACAACACCAAATCAAGGTCTTATTAAGTCTAGTCTATCATCAATTATTCCCAAAATCAAGCAAGTTGCATTTTTTCTATGGTACATTTAACCCCCACTCTAGTGAGAAGATGAACTTGCTTCAAACTCACAGTAAAGTAAACATTCAAGAGAGATCCAAGTGTATAGATGTAGAGGACAAAGAATGAAAAAGATCCAGAAGAAAATCAAGCCCCTAGGATCCAAGATCCTAAGTCAAACCATCAAGATGCACAAGCATGCAATGGAAAAAACTAGGAAGAGGAGAAATATGAAAATGAAAAGGTGGATCAATATTTGATCATTTGTTTAGCTAGTTGTGGTTCAAATCTCGGCTATATGTGCAAAAAGAAAATGCATACTCAATCTGGGCCAATAGAACTCTTGGTTGTCCATTGGGTGAGAAGGCCCAAAAGGTGAGAAACATACGTTGGGTTGGTATGTACTCACAAACACATAGGTGGTTGTGGGGAAATTCGTGCCTCAAAATGGGCTTCCCGCTCAACCATATCAAAGTTATACCTCTTGATAACTTTAATAAAGTGCCACAAAGGAAAATGGTTTTCAAGCTCTATGAGGTAAGCAAAACTTCGTATGCTTGACACTCATAGACATTGTAACTGCAAGATAGTGTAAGAAATGTTCAAAGGGATTTTTCTTAGTTCGTGCAAGGTCTCATCTTAGGGAACATCATGCTTAATTTCTCCAAGAGAGGGAAAGTGCAACTGGTCTCATCTTGTTTCCAAGAGAGGACAAGTGCAATGTCTCATCCTAAGCAACATTGTACCTAATGTTTCCAAGAGAGGGAACTATAAGAAAAAGAAAATCACACAATGAAATGTGAGTGGTGATGTATGCCCCCACTTTAAAGTAGTTGAAAACACCATTACTGTGAGCAATTACTTTAAAGTAGAAGAAGAATACATGAGAGCTTACCTAGAAAGCCCTATGCCAAGTCATATGTTTTTGATAAGCTATGTCATGAAAAGGTAGTATGTCACATGCGAGCCAACTTAAGGCACATCGTTCACGTCCCAAGCTTGCTCTTATATGTTCATGAAAGGTTAACAACTATCCACAGGAGGCAACTACAAGTGACGTACAAGTTCAAGGCTACTTATGTAGTGCCCCTCCCTTGTGACCTTTCTGGATTTTGTGTAAGTGTTTAATTGCGTTATTGTTGTTTTGTGTGCAGTTAACACAATATTTGATGGAATTTGTACTCAATTAATTAAAATAGCATTGAGGAAATAAAACTAGAAATTAAGATGAAAATTAAATAAATTAGGTTTATAAAATATTAAGTAAAGAGTTATTAATAAATAAATAAACTAATTATTTTGTAAAAAGTATTCTTTAATGATATTCGATAATAATTAATAATTTATTAGTTGTTCAAAGATAATTATTATAATAAGGAATTTAATTGGATAAGGAGATAGGAAGCTGAAGGGTTTTAAAACAAGAAAAGCTGGAAAGAAACTTCACCTTTTGAGCTTTTGGAAGTTGAAGAGAATTGGGGAATTTTCAAAATAAATTTAGCTTATGGAGGGGCTCTGCAGAATACTTTTAAAAGAAATTATAGATCACAGGTTTTTAGGTGGATATTGTTTTTCGATCTGAATCAATTTCAGAGATCTAGTGTGAAGGAAGGATCTGTGGCTATGAGGTGGAGGTCTTCTATTCATCCTCATCACTTCTAAGCGTAGGTTTCAAGACACTAGCAAAGATTACAATAATAGGAAGTTTTGCAAGGAAGAAGTTCGTGAGGTAACTAAGATGCAGATATTCGTGAAGACCCTCACGGGCAAGACTATCACGCTAGAGGTTGAAAGCAGCGATACGATCGACAATGTTAAGGCTAAGATCCAGGACAAAGAAGGCATCCCACCAGATCAACAAAGGTTGATATTTGTGGGAAAGCAGCTAGAGGATGGTCGTACACTGGCTGACTACAACATCCAGAAAGAATCAACATTACATCTAGTGTTGCGTTTGCGAGGAGGAATTATCAAACCTTCTTTAATGGCTCTCACAAGAAAGTACAACCAAGATAAAATGATACATCGGAAGTAAGTAGTTCAAAGCATTATGATCTTACATCCAATTTCATGATCGCAATTCCTTTTTTTTTTTAAACTCTCATTTCGTGGGTAAAGAATATCTCTTTGGCTAAATTTACCCAATCCCGACCTCAACTTTCAGCGTTATTGACCCATCCATTTAGCCGGATGTGGTAAATTACCCCAAGTTCTCCTTTTTTGATGTCTTGTAATATTTAAACCTGAAGCTCTATTACTAGAATGGTGTCGTGTTTGGCATTGAAATTGGCTAGGGTTCTATCATTAACCTCCTCACTTGAGCTCAAATGAAAACTTAGTACGATGTGTCCTTTGTTAACTTTTTATTGGGACCACACATGGTTTTGCTAGCTTTTATATCCTCCATCTCGAATATTTTCAATAATTGTTGAGCATTCTTTGACCATGAGACAACGGATGTGTATTGCTCTTGACAAACTTGTGAAGCCATAAAGAAACGAAGTAATCCTATATCTGTCATCTGTAGTTGTAAGGATAGCCCAAACTTCAACCTGAGCACGTCTCTGGGAACTCGCTGCCAACAGAAAGAAAAGTTGTTCATTAATTCTCCTTCTCTTAAGTCACGTATTTACTTCTCACCTCTCTCTTTTCTTTCAAGTCTGTGGACAACATTGGGAATTTAATAATAATGCAAGTAGACAGTGATATTTCCAAATTATAATCTTCACTTTCTAATATTCTTGGCAACCTGTCATAGTTTCAGCATTTAGAGTTGAGACATTGTGCAAAATTAAATAGTCCCCCTGAAACCACTGGCAATCTATCTTTGCCGCAGCTTTTCGATTTGCAAAGATTTAAGTAATCTCTCTGATTTCATTTTCAACCTGTCTCATCTGCGCACTTGAACATGGTAGGGTGTAGAGATTTAAATAAACTCTCCGATTCTGTTTGCAATCTGTCTCAGTCGTCTCAATTGGTTTTAAAGAGAAATTTAAAAGTTTAAATAATCTCTCTAGTTTCATTATCAAATGTTAGAAAAGAATGTTCTCTTGTTAAATTAAATGATTATGCGATATAATGATAGTTCGTAACACCTTAGTATATTTTAACTTGTGTAGTATGAATTAATTGATTTCAGATTAGAGAGGACTATTTAGTTTGAATTTATTTGAATACTTGTTCACATGAAGATATTCTTTGAGACTTAAGTTGTACTAGTGCATATTTATATGTATGTTTTGTTAGTTTGATATATATATATATGTGTGTGTGTGTGTGTGTGTGTGTGTGTGTGTGTGTTATCTAGAAAGAGAATAGTCTAGTTAATAAATGGTTATCTTAGGAAGTATTTCTTGTAATTAGTAGTGTTGTTAGGATAAATTGACTTATTAGTAAAATAATAATAATAATAAAAATAAAAAATTATAATGATGTGAAATATAAATAAAAAGTTAGGTTATGTTCCCTTTAAATATTTTATATCACTACATCATAAGCGCATAAATATAATGTAAGCTGATTGTTTTTGAAAGTACCTTGAAAAGGATACTTGAATGGTAATTAAAGGAGAAATTTTATGTGTAAGTATACATTTGGATAGCTTTAGGCTCTTTTCAATTAAATGAGTTTATTTTGGATAAGATAAATAGAATGTGTTATTATTAGTGGTTGAATTTATCCATGAATGTTTGTAGTATATTAGTCCAATACTTTATTAAGGAGTCTACACTTGGTAGTTGTCATATTAATATAGTAGTCTTGAAAAAGTATATGTGGTTGGGACATAAGCTGCATTTTGTTAGTTATTTAATCTTGTGGTTACGATAAATTGATTAATCAAGGGAGTAATGTTTAGAAGGGAAATCATGTATTGATCCTTTGGGATCATTAGAGAGTTTAGTTATATGGTTGCATTTGGTAATCTTACAATTGGTGGTTGTAATAACTCTTTAATTGAGGAATTGTGTATGTTAGAGTTTAATCGTTAACTTTATTCATGGTAAGTATTATAGTAAACTCTATTTGACTCCATTTTGGTAGTTTTGATAAATTTGCATAAACTGTTCTTGAATTGAGATTTCGTTCTTAATTATTTTACTTGGGTTGTAATTGGTTTGTTTCTGGCAAGTGAGTTTCTAATAAATGAGGTTCTTATATGGATAGTTATTTAGAACTTTGAGATTGTAATTGGCCTGTTTCTTGAGAAGATTGATTTTTTTCAGATTGTTAATGTGAATAGATAATTGTTGTTGTTGCTATGTTGCTGATTTTTATGAAGGTGATTTACGTACCACTCTAAGGGATTCTTGTGAGGAGAAAATTGAGGTCTCCCATGGGATGCCTAGTTGGTGGCTTTTGGTTTTATTAAGTGATTTCGTTGAATTAAAGGTTGAGTTTCTTTTGCGCTTTCCTATTTGAGGAACACCATTGTTGATTTGTGGATGGGTCTTGATGAATCTTCCTTTTTTATGGCTTTTCTGAGTTACTCTCATATTTGAGGAAATTCTATCCTTGTGTTGGAATTGTTGGAGAAAACTCTTGATGCTTCACTTTACCCTCATTTGTGGGTTTTCATTCTTTTTGGCTTCCAGAGGCTTGAGATGATTGTCAGTTGATGTTCTCTCTTTTATGTGCCTTAAAGTGGCAGGTGTTTTGGTATCTTTATTTTGAAAGGGTTGTATGAAGCTTTGTGAGACTTTGATTTTGTACTTGTTAGCGAGATGGGTAATGCCTCGCCCGCTTTTATGTTGAGATTATTTGTTCAATTATGATGGTACAACCCTTGGTTATTTTTGGTTTGAGATTGTTGGGTCTCTAGGGAGAGTGGCTCCTCATGGGGGCTTGCGCCCCACTTAAGGGGAAGGGCACAGGATAACCCACGAGTGAGTTAGTAATTAAGTGAAAACCTAATAATTAACTTAGGAGGGTTGGGTAGTAATATCATTATAAGATTTAAAAATGGATGCCTCGTCTTCACTAGTGCTTTCGCAAACTAATGGAAGGCTGAGAAGGCCGTGGTTGGCAAGGTCGTGACCTCGTCTTCAGGAGAGGTCTACGGCTCCGCATGAGTCACCCTATGGACCGGCGCCTCCAGTTGGGAGGAAGGGCACATGATAGCCATAGATGGGGGCCGGCACCTCCAGTTGGGAGGAAGAGCACAGGATAACCCATGTAGGACTATGCGATGACACTCTCCCCTAGTTGCCCATGTGTTTTACTTTATTGTGTTCCTCTGGAAGTATGTTATGAGAGTTGGTTTAGATTGTTGATATATGGATTTATGTTGATTTGTGATTATTGCCTTAATATATCTTTGGTGTAATTTGTGGTCTTGTATGATCTCATTGATATTTGACTTATGACCTTATACTCTTATGGTACTGTGTTATGATGTTATTGTATTGTTTAATTGCAATTTGGAGTTGTATTATGTTTATTAACTCAGTTTGTTTTGGAAGTGTTTCGGGATCTTCCTTTGGCTACTTGTTTACTAGTTATCGTTTTGTTTTAATCTGATGAGATTTATGACTATAAGTTATTATGTTGACTCTTGGGTGTTGTTAATTATGCCATTGTAATCCTTGAGTTTTATGATACTTTTGTATGATGTGAGTCTTGTGATTCTGTGTTTGCATGTTCTTGGTTGAGGTCTCTTTCTCGTCAGCTCCTAGCACGGGGGGTGGGTCTTCGGACTCACATGGTCGGGTGGAACATGCTAAGCACCCCATTGGGTCCCCAGTCGAGGATCGAGAGGTGCGGATTGGTGCTGTTGCGGCGACTCCAGAGTTGTATTTGTCTTGGGAGCCAGTTATGATACTTTGTATCCATCTGTTTATTTGTATCATGTTATCTTGTGTATGGTTTCCATTTATGTTTGGAAACACTTTTGTATCATTGTACTTCTTGAACATTGTATTGTAATGTAACATTAAACCTTATGTGGCTATTTGCAGTTGTTATTCAATGTGTTAAGTTAATCATGCATATGTTGTATTTATGTATACAGATGGTTTCTAATCAATGAATTTTCATATATGTGTTACATTTGTTAATGTTTACTTTGTTATGGATTATATCTTTGGATTTCATTCTTTATTGTCGTTGTGTGGATCTAAGTCGCGTAATGACTCCTCGTGTACCCCAAGGGATGTATGTGTTAGTGAATCTACTTAAATGAAATTCATGTCATGACTTAATGTGTATTACATATATGTTATGTTATCTTAAAAAAAAATTGTGCAGTAATTATTGTTTATTTGTCCTTTGGGGTTCGCACGACAGGGCGTTACAACTTAACCCCTTGCCCCCACTAAGTGTAGGAAAAGGGTGAGCCGAATTGATGGATGAAATGCAAGCAAGAGTGAAAATCAATATCAATTAGAGGAATAAGGTACCCCCACATAAGAAAGAACACCAAACTCCTTAAGATGTTGGATTTTATGACTCAAAGCCTTATATTCATTAGTGGAATGACCATGAACTCTATGATATGCATAGAATGAAGTCTTATAATAGAATTTCTTTTGAGTTCTTGGAGGAAGGATTATCAAGTGATCTTGGAGGAGTCTTGACAAGATAAGCTCTTGATCAAGGGGTGAAGTAGTTTATGTTGTTGGTGGCAACAAGATGTCTTGCTTAGTACAGGATGTGATACCTATCCAACGTTCTTTAGATTGAAAGATTTTGTTCTCACTCTTACAAGAGGATGGAAAATCTATTGAATGTAAATCTTTAGTGTTATGCAAGATGACATTGATGTGAAGCGAAGAGTTATTTGTGTGTTTTGGTTTAGGAGAAAGATTAATACCGGTAGTGTCGATCAGCTCAGGATGCACCACTGTTAAGGTTGGTTTAGTAGAATTTTTTGTGATAGTATTGATGTTGAGGGAAGGCTTGTTTATCTTGATCAGAGGACAATAACCAATACCATAAGTCTCTTGTTGTGTCATAGGATTGATAGGGTTGTGGATACCTTGTTCATTAGCACCACATCCCTTTCCACTATATCCAATTTGTTTCATAAGCTCATACCCTTTTCCATAAAGGTTTTTCATTGCTTTTGGATTGGGTAGTGGTTGGTGATAATCGTCGTCAAAGGTGGCTATGTATTTTTCTTCTTTTTCTAAAGTGGTTGAGGCAGATTATTTTGAAAGGTTGTCTGAATTTTGTGTTGACATTATTGGTGTTTCTTTGCCCTTATTTGAATCTTTTTGGATGATTTTGTACTTGCCCATGAAGTCATGTTTGAAATCCAAGGAACCCCAATCATCTTCTAATAGCATCGTGACTTGTTCAATATGTTGTTGTTTGTCTTTTTGTTGGGCGGGTTCCACTTGTATGGTTGGTGTTAATGTGCTCAAGGGATTTTCTTTATTTTTCTCAATTTTTAAACAACTGTTTGGATGAGGGTCAGCGTCAAGTGTGTACACTTTTTGTTGTAGATCATGCATTTCATTTTGTAATGAAGAGTAGAAGGCACTCCATTCACTGCATGAATCCATGGTCTGCCTAAGAGAAAGTTATATGCAAGATCATTAGGCATAACATGGATTGGTGTTTCTATTGTGGCCACTCCAACTGTAATAGGTAAAGTGATCACACCCACGGGTTGTTTGCTTACATTGTCAAATCCCCTGATAGATAAAGGATAGAGTCGAATGTTGGATTTATCGACACCTAGTCTATCAAGAAGGTTCACTCCACACACATTAAGAGCGGAGCCAATATATACAAGAGTTCTCTTAATCCCCTTTCATTTGTATTGAGCGATGATCATGAAAGCTTCATTTTGGTTTTTCACATCCAAAGGAGGGAGCTCACTTTGGTGGAAAACAATGTCAGCATTTATGGCTTGAATCATAGCTAGGGTAAACCCACAAATGTGGTTTACAATTTGAATGATGAATGAAAACTTGTAAAAAATGACCCCATCCCAAAAATTCTCATTATGGGGATTCAAATGAATTCATTGGTTTGAATGAACCAAAAAAGGGTTCGCTTGAACCATGATTCAAGCAAGACAATTTAATGCATGCATAGACAAAATCAAAATGAAAACCCCTTTTGGGAAGGGGGTTCGCTAGAACCCCCTGGTTCTAGCGAACCCCCCTTTTCCCTAATTTTTAACCTTGTTCACAAAAAAAACCTAAATTTTTATGCTTCGAAGCTTAGGTTGAGGATGAAAATGGAGGAATATTCACAAACGAAACTAGAATTAGGTAGTCCTCGATACGAGCTATCCACAGAATATAATTTAAATATGTTTTGGTTTTATTATGTATTTGTTTTTTTAGTTTTATTAAACATAGGTTTTTCATCGAAAATGAAAGTCTTTGTTCTGCACATGTGGAAAAATAGTAGATTATTAAAAAAAAATTTGAAAAATATGAGTGCACCAGATATTGAAGTCTTTGATCCAACAAAAAGAAAAAATTCAATTTCGATATATACAAAAGAAGTTACATGTTATACAGTTGTGCCATGTCTGAATTGTAATTGGTTTGACTATGAAACTTGAATAAAGAAAAAAAATTAAATAAAAAACTATTGAACCAAGTGGAAGCACTAGATAACAAAGTTACAAATCTAAATTCAAAAGAATTATAATTTTATCCTTCATGGAAAACAAGTTATGTGTTATATGGTGTGCATCACTTTTTTAAAATGTTGATTTCTAAAGAAAACCATTTCGTGTGAGATGAAAAAAGAAGTTCAATCTGATTCCAAAAATTTTGAAAAAAATGTTTATAGAATCTACAGACAAAATGTGACGAGACTCTAGTTTGCATTATCTTCAAATTCCTCACGGTTTAGCCGCTATAGGTGCCCGAATGTGAAGATTTAGTTAAAAATAATAATTTCAGTGTCTAGTTTGGCTAAAAATTGTAAACCACTATTGTGGGATCACCCGCTACTAGATCATTTATGTGCATGTTATAAGGGACAAGAACTTGTAAATTATTTTGAATCATGTTATGATAATGATGGGAGACTTGAATGAGGTCCCATAATGATATCTTAGCAGGAGTATTCTTTAGTTGTTTGACAAGATTGTACTCCTTTCCACTAGGAGGTCCTGGTAAGATAGGCTTAGGGATGATAAGGTTAGGAAAGGGTAGGGATGTTGTGGTCGGTTGTTGTGGTTGCAGATTGTTTCAAGTGTTATATGTATGATAAATGGTATTATGACTTAGTTCTTGGGAAACATTGTTCTTAGGTGGGTAGAGGATTAATTCGGGTTTGTTGTTAGTTTGAGGTTGGTGTGAAGGAGGGTAAAGAATGAGTTGAGGTTGAATAATGTTAACATCCCTTAGTGAGTGAGAGTTATCCTTGTCTTGCATCATGATATCCTCCCTAGGAGAATGGTTTCTAGGAGAACAACAAACCAAATATTCTTGACACTCAAGGATTGGTTCTTCTAAAATGACTTTACCACAAGTAGGGGAATGATCAAGGGTTGAATTGTAGTGCTCAACAAGGGTTTCTTTAGGGTAAGGGGGACAACTAAGATTCTGACGACCTTCACAAAATAGATTTTCTAACATCGAAGTATTATCTTTACAACAAGGAGAGATACAAGGAGAAGAACAAATGTTAGTGTCATGATCACCTATGGTTGTGTTATCTTGTTTATTAATGTATTGTCCACAAAAAGAGGTACAAGAGGAGAGAAACAACTTGGATTCTCAAAAATCTCATTGATTGGTTCTCTTGTCACCAAAATATCTTATTTTCCAATAGGAGAGATATTAGGAGAAGAATGAATATGAGTGTTAAAAATGTCCAAGGTTGTATTATTTATCACAAAAACACTCTTAACAGGATAAGATAGGGAATGTTTCTTAATAGGTCTAGTTATGTAAGATACTAGAATTGTTTGAACAAAAATGAAAAACACTTGTAACCATTGCATGCAATGTTTCAACAATATAAATAATGTATGTGCAAAGATACAATTTACATTCTTATCCAATATATGCAAGATTTAAAGAATCTACTGAATGAATATACAAGAATAGAAAGCACTTTTAACAAACTTATGCAAAGTTTTATGAATAGAAATATTGTATATGCAAAAGTGAAAAGTAATTTTATCAATGTTATGCAAAATTTTAGAAATGTAAGCACTTTTCAGATCTAATGATGCTTGTGATTGAAATGATTTCAAAAATGACTACCATAAATTGATGTTTTTGAGCTAGATGCATAAAACAAATGTTGCAAAAACTTTCCAGACTTATAGTATATGATACTAGGAGCCTTAGGAAGCACATAAAGGAGGTTTCTAATTTTGTAATAAACTGTTAAAAATATGGACTAGGACTGATTCGCTCAGGATGGCAAGTGAGTCCTAGTTAGGGTTTTTTTCAAAAAAATTAGAAATTCTTAGTTTGTTTTGATGCTTTTGATGTTGTATGATGCAAACCTAAGATGTATATGTGGAATTTCAGAATTTTTTAAGGAAATTACGTGCAAAAATGCAAGTGAAATGAGCTTTTCACTAATGCAAAAATTTGAAATACTAGATACAAATTAACCAATGCCACTCTAATGCAAAGTCAATGCAAGCTAGGAATAGGATGAAAATAGACTCTAAATCAAAAAATAAGATGTTTGAAAAATAGGTTCACCAAAATTAACCATAGATTAAATAGGGGTGTGAAATGTTGTCTCTTTTGCTCAATTAGGGTCTTTCACCTAATGGAAAGAGATAGATCCCACACCCAAAATCCAGGTGGTTCATTCAAACTAAGGAATGTATGATGTAAGTATGACTAAATACAACTAATTGATAAAATTGATTGACTATGAGAGCAAAACTAATGAAATATGCAATGTTTGAAAACATGGTGTGATATGCAAAAATGAACTAAAAAAGAATACAAACTACAACAGAAATGGATGAAACTGAAAGTGTGCACCTGAGATATTGATGAAGACTGGAAATTACATCTAGAATGCTGTTGATCCTAATTTTTAGGCCTGGTGGGACTCATTTGCCATTCTAGGCAAATTAGTCCCAGATCTAGGAAACTGTTCCAGGGCCCGTTTTAGACAAATGGGTATCCAAAAATGCAAAAAAACAAAATCAGGCCTAGAAATTGGAATCATTCACCACCCATGGATAATCAGTTCACTTATGAATTTCTAAAAATCCAAAAGTGGAAAATGAAGTCTTTGATCTGCTCTCTGGTTCTTGATAGGTGCCCGCCTCTGAAAGTCTGATTTCTCAACCTAAAAGTGACTTTTTGTTGATATTTTGCCTTAGAAAATGAAGGGAAGACTTAAAAAACTTTTCAACTTGATTCTTAATGATTTCCAAGCTTCCAAAATGCCTAAATCTGCAAAAACATAAGAAGAGAAAGAGAAATGTTGAATGTTAGGGCATGGGGCTTTGCCTTGGTCAAACCCCTTTGTAGGTAATTAAACCAAATAAAGAGATAATATGAAGAATGCACATGAAATGAAGGGATTAATACCTTTCCATGATGATTGACCTTGAAGTTTTGTAGCAAAACTTGAAGATTTAGCCCTTGAATGTCTTAGGAAGCTATCTTGACGACTTACAATGATGAAACCCTAATTTTCTTGACTTGATAGGGAAGATAGATGATGAATGAACGATAAGAGATGTGTGAATGAGTTATGAGAATATGAATTAGGGTTTATGAGGTTGATTTTATAGGCAATTCTCCTAATTTTCCTGTTAATTGGATCCCCAAGGCCGACATGAAGAAAAATAAAACTTAAATCCCAAAATTTATCATTCAAAAGTAAAAATTGACCCAAATGGGATTCATTCACCACCTTGGGTGAATTAGTCCCACTTGGCAGGGACTCATTCACAACAGGTGGTGAATTAGTCCCAGTGGGGCCTATTTTCTAGCTAGGATGCTAGGAAGTAAGGAAATAAGGTTTATATGATGACTATGTCAGGTATTTCATCAAATATTGCCTCAAGATGCATAATATGGGGGTAATAGGGGCCTATTAATGATGATGTAAAGGTCAATTAGGGATTGGAACACATAATTCAATGTGAAAGTGTGATTGAATACACTTTAAACTACAATAAAATGAGGTCCAAATGGCCTAGAAAGGCACAATATCTAATGTGATTGTGTAAGACACATTACAACACTAGATTAACATTAAATTTATTTTACAGCTCCCTTCTAAATTAATGTGAAGATGCATTTAAATACATTTTAAATAATGTTGAATTAAGGGAAAATGGGTTCATTACTTGTCTAGAAAAGTGTGAAAGTCCTTTACAAAACCTTTACAAGACATTGTTAAATGTGTTTTATTTAGTTTCCAAGGGTCCAAGACCTAGTGTGGATGTGAAAAGAACCTCAGAACACCAAATTAAGGTCTTATTAAGTCTAGTCTATCATCAATTATTCCCCAAATCAAGCAAGTTGCCTTTTTTCTATGGTACAGTTCCTCACTCAAAGAAAATTTAATCCTATATAAGCTCAACTTTCTCTATCCATTAATTATTAATGATCTTATTTATCTATAATATAGAATTATATAGATGTGCACACATAGTAATTGAAGGAATATCATATTATCCTTATTGTATTAATCCTTTATCACATAGTTCTCTCTCTTACATTCATCTTATCTCAATATTATAGTATTAGGGGTATAGATAAATTCCTCTCCTCCATGACCATCTTCACTAAAATTATAGGAGCATTCATAAGCATTTAAATCAAACTTTCTTTGAAGAACTAAACTATGACCGAGTCTAGAATAAAGAGATGACTTTAATTTTAATCTTTCTTCATAAAGGATTTCAAAGAATATGATATCTTCACTTAGCAATATAAACTACATTTATTATAATTTACAATTGTGACTAACTTCTTGGTGATTACGGATATTAGGTTATGTTATGTTTAAGTAGTTTAATGATTAATTTTAAGTTTATTGTCCTTAAAGAATTATCATAATGTCTAGTGAACTAATGTGTATATTAGTTATCATTAATTTGTAAAATACTTTTAAAATTATATAAATGTTTTCAAATTATTTTAGATAACAATATTGAATTTATGACATATTTATATGCATTTTTAGAAAATATCAGAAACTATTTGTATTATTATCACTACATACTTTATCTAATATTCTAACTACACTAATTAAAGTTATTTTTCTTCTAATTTTTTAACTTATTATCTCATTGCACATACTATTGTTTTAAGGAAAAGGGATAGAAAAATGTTTTCTTCATTTGTGCCATAAAGCTTTTCACTATATCTTCATTAGCTAAAATTATTCTTTACCATATGCAAATTGTAAAAACAAAATTTAAAAATAATAAATGTTCATAGTATTATTAATAGAGATATAAGTAAATAAATAACATTCATTTACATTTTATGGAAATAAAAATTGAAAAAATATTAGAAAAATATCTTTTTATTTTTTCATACATTTTAAAAAAACTTTTAATTTATTTTAAAATTAGATAATATTTTTTTGAAACACATATTTTAAAATAAAAGATTTAAAAAGTTAATAAATAGTAATAAATATTTTATAAAAAGAAAAATAAGAAGGTATTGCAATTTTAATATATATGAGGCCAACAATATTTATGTCCCTTGTACCAACCACCTAAGGGGTAGGGGTGTTTATAGGTATGGGCATGATGGTGCTACATAATGGACATAGCAATCATTTGATACAATAAACAATTTCAATTTTTTTGTCTTGTCAAGTATGAGTGAAGTAATCTAACTTTATAATTTTTAACAATATATATGACTAAAAATGAATTTTGATGGTTGAAGAAGTATCATATTTTTTATTAGACTCATATGGATCATGTTATTCATATAATGGTCAATTATTATATAATAGTCAATTATTTAGATGATTCTTGGCCTAAGCATTTTTAAAGGTTCTAATACAAAATTAGTCATAGATCGGCCTAATCATATGTCAAATGTTTTGAGCGCGAAGAAAAAACTTCTCATATTTCACTCAAACTTCAAAACTATTGCTACTTAACATGCTACTTATCTTTGTGACATTAAATTTGATTCTTTCTCATTTTTCTTTTGTCATTATGAATTTAATTGATTTACTAATGTCCCCTTGAGTGAAAGAACCATTCTCATCATTTCTCCTCACTTGCACTCCCACATTAAGCTCTTGTGCTAGTTTTGTATTTAATCCTTGATCAAACTGCATTGGAAGAGCTACCAAGAGGTACAAACCTCAACCCTTTGTTATTGATTTCCACCCACAATGGGTGAGAAAAACACCTATAGAAGGATGGTTCAAAATATGTAATTGTGGAGCCCACTTTGTACATAGTAATATTTTTCCCTACAAATACAATTTTAAAAAATAGATTACAATTTTCAAATATAAAAATATTGCATATTCTAAATAAAAAATATCTATTATATTTCAAATTTAAACAAGACTACAAAATTATTGAAAAATTTGGGTTTGCTAAACATTCTATTTACAATTTTAAAAAAAATCTATATTGTTTTAAAATAATTATAAGATTTTGAACTTCTATATTTCATATTAATTGAAATTTAAAAGAATGTGTAAATTTTCACATATATTTTAATTCTTTCCAAAAAAATGTAAAATATGTACTTAGATAAAATGATTTAATCTTTAAAAATGAATTTCATAGCTATTTAATTACTTAGATAAAACCATTTAATCCGAATTTCATGGCTATTTAATGATTTATATAATTTTAATAAATTTTTATAAGGAACTTCAAATTTTTATTACATAGTTAAAAAACAAGTAACTCAAACCCTAAAATATTATTTCAATAGTAACTATACTATAAATTATTTTAATATTAAATACTTTAAAGTATCACTTTTATTTTTAATCCTTAAAGTGAAGTTCATACCTATTGTTTGATTTATAAATATTTTTAGTAGATTTTTATAAGGAATTTGAAACTTTTAAAATAGAGCTAAAAAACAAGTAACTCTATTCCAAAAATATGATTTCAATAGTAATATATTATAATTTTAATTTTAAATATTTAAAAACTACCACTTCTACTTTTAATTCTTGAAAGTAAAGTTCATAGTTATTATTTGATTTATAAATATTTTTGATAGATTTTTATAAGAAACTAGAAATTTTTAAGACAGTTAAAAAAACTAGTGACTCCAATCTTAAAATATGATTACAATAGTAACTATACCATAAATTTTAATTTCACGTATATTTATAATTTCTTTAATAAAATAGTTTAATACTTAAAAGTGAAGTCCATAGCTATTGTTTAATTTATAAATATTTGTAATAAAATTTTACAAGAAACTTGAAACTTTTAATATGGGGGTTAAAAAATCAAGTAACTTTAACCCTGAAATGTGATTGCAATAATAATTATACCATAAATTTTAATATTAAATATTTAAAAGTATCACTCTTTCTCTTGCTTTTAATTCTTGAAAGTGAAGTTCATAGCTATTAGTTGATTCATAAATATTTTTAATAGAATTTTATAGAAAACTAGAAACTTTAAAGACAAAGTTAAGAAAAACAAGTTCATAGCTATTAATAGTAATTATATCATAAATTTAAAATATACAACTTTTGATTTAAATTTTTTAATTTAGTATAAAATTCTATAAAAGATTAAAATATAATTATAAAAATTTAAAATATTTAAATTTAAAACAATCCTTTAAATTAATCAAATAATATTTCTAAACATTGATTACATAATTTTTTAGATATAAATATGTTAGTTATGCCATCAAGGAAAATTCACCATCAATTCATGAAAATTCACCACCAACAATTCACTACACGAAAATTCATCAGCATGACAAAATTCACCTCAAGGAAAATTCATCATCAACAATTCACCCCCACCAAAATTAATGACAAACTTTTAATGCAATGAATTTTCTACAATTTACCTTGAGATGAATTTGTCATGACGGTGAATTTTTTGACATTAGGTGAATTTTCCTAGAGCCGTTAATTATAATTTATAATACGAAAAATTAAAATAAATTAACAAAATATAATTAAAAAATAAAAAAATATATATTTAAAATAAAAAATCTTTAATAATAAAATATTACAATTAAAAAATTTAAAAATAAAAAACCTTCAAAAGTGCGAAGATTTTGTTAAAAAGATTTTATCCATGAAAAGCTGCAGTTGTGTGTTTTCCCATCTGCACAGCAGTTAACTTGGTGAAGGGCAGTTGGTGAGCAGCAGTTTAAGTGCAGTTATGATGTATTCCCATCCGCATAGCAGTTGACTTGGTGAAGAGTAGTTGGTGAGCAGCAGCTTAAGCGCAGTTGTGATGTATGGGATCATCCATGCGTCAAGGGCTGGATTGCGGTTTCCGCGTGGGAGCGAGAATTCAAGGATTGATTCCAAATTTCATTAATGAGATATAGCTGTTAATAAAGCCGTTTCCCAGTGGGAGCCAGGATTCAAGGATTCATTCCAAACTTCATTAATGAGATATAGCTGTTAATAATGACATGATTGGTGAATGTGGATTCCGTGGGATCGATTTTTATACATGGAAAAGTTGTGTTGTTTACATACGTCACACACAGTAATGATTTTTAGAGGAGGCATAAATGTAGTATGTTTCAAATTCATTAATAAAATACCACTACCCGTAATGAGCTGATGTGATTTTGAGACGATCTCATTATTGATGCACATGAATTTCATGTGACTGATTTTAACCTAAGTAATTTATGGAGTCATTATGGAGTCATCTTCTTATATGTTATGATATCTTAGACATGCTCGTAAGTGGTACCTATGTCAGTCATTGCATACGACATCAAGGAATGCTCTATTCCACCAAGAAGTACTAATGATAAATAGAATTGGTGCATCCTGATGGTCAGATTGATGTTGCTACTGGATAGAATCTACAGCTTCTACGTTTGGAAATTTGCACTCGCCAACATCTCATTGATTCTAGTACAAGCTACACCTTTAAACCTATCTCCTCTTTAAGGAGGTATATATGCCTTCTTTTCCTTCATCATGCAACTTTCCTTAGCTGGGCATACACTAACAACAAACAACTTCCAGACTAGGGGGCCAAGGCCCAAAGATGAAAAGGCTATCCTATTTTATTGGAAGCTCCACCCAAGAGCCACATGCATAAGAATTTTCATGCACCTATTCATCATCAAATATAATTTTTTAGTTTACCATTGCTATATGATAAAACTAATGTACATGTAGTATATTTATTATTTTGTTACAAATTACATACATACGGACTTGATATGGTTGCTATTGAGAAACTCATCTATCAACATGATATTGTCTAATACCTATGTATTCTTCCTGTGGCCCTATCTGTAATACTCCTAAAAATATACATTATTCTCTATGGTGTTTGTGTTCTTAGTGTTCTTCAAACCATAATCATAGATAGATCCATATTTGTAGTAAAGGTGAGGTGAGCATTGATGCCTAGAATTCTCACCCTTAATACCTTATGAAAATGTTCCACTATGTTGTATTAAGGTTTGTGTCAAGGAAATAATTAACTATAAATCTCCACATTAACACTCTCCTTCATAATAGAAGTGATCATCACATGCTGAATTTCTAGCTTGATGAGGGATCTTGGTACATGGTCCTAGGAACAACGTTCCCCATTCCTATCTTGTGTAGAACCTTTTCCTCTGCCTTGGAAGTATCGTGTGTCAAAATAATATTAGGTTTGATTAAGGAGAAACTAAAAGTAATTTTTCCTCAAGAAATATTATGGGACATATTTTTAACTGCATGTGGGATGGCCAAAAACCATACACCAACTATCTCAAAAAAAATTACTTTTTGTTGGTGTTTCTATAAATAAATATAGAATCTCATGCAACTTTTGTGCAAGGGTGCATTAGTTCACAAATTAATCAATAATGGACACAAATTAGATTATAATTTTACTTTATTCCACCTATTAATACAACAATTTTCTAGAGTATAAATGTCATGCATACTTCCTATGATTGGACCATATATTTATTTGGATACTAATGGAATATATATGATAAATGATATATTCTAACAATGATATGAAGGTTGAACTTTAATGTGAATTAGTTGTATTAGGATTTTTTTTTTAAATTAATCAATTTTTGGAATTCATTTTTGTTTGTTTCAATTTGACCTAATAAATTTTCTTGTATGTCATGAAGAGGCCTAGTAATAAATGAAGGAGTTTGAAGAAGTTTAGGCTTTGCTTTCTTTTCAACACGATTTTCGTCCATGTGGTTTGGGGAGTTAGTGTTTAGGAAAACTGAAGATTTTCAATTATTAAAATTAAAAGAATTCACTAAAAAAATGTAAAAAAAAATTCATTCTACTTTAAACAATAAAAAAATTGAAAACCTTACCTCCTTGAGCTCATACACATGATGGTGTCATTGTCGTAGAATGTGACCACTCGAAGTTGTCACAAACATGCTCACTTTCCATCACTCATATTAGGGCTTGGAGGAAATGTGATTGGATAAAATGATCTTGGCCTCTCATTTTCTATTTTAATAAAGAAATAACATAATCCTTTTCTAATGTGTTCATTTGTTTATTTTCATGGACGATAAATTTGGTTGTGGCCAATTTTTTGGTCCCCCATCTTTGTGCTCACACCCACCAATAAGAAGATCAATGTAGTAAGGATAGATAATGGTGGTGGATTTTTTTCTCTAAAATATTTTACATATTTTTTAGACATATTAGAATTGCAAAGTAAACTTGAATAAAATATAATTTTCTATTATTAGTTTCTGCCAAGGAAACTATAGGCTAGGTCTATTCTTAACTAGTTATTAATAATTCTTTTTCCAACCAATCAAATTTGATTATCTTCTTTTATAGATTATATTTGAATTTTTTCTAAAGTTAAATGGATATTTTTTAACTTTTCTAATTTAGAAAATTATTTTACTTGAATATCATTGGCTAAAAAATTTTAGGCATATTTTTATCTTGCATTTGTTTTGGATTTTTCTAAGGCATTTTTTCATCACTTTTAATTAATATTTGCACATCTGAAAATGCAAAAATTATGAAAAACTTAAAATTAGAAATTATTATTTTTTATGCCACATGAAAAGTTCCAATATTAGTGAATAAACTATGAAATTAAAGGGATATACTGATAAATATGAAACTATGCGATTAAAGGTGAATACACATAAATGTGAATACAAACTAATGACTATCCGAGCATGTAGGTCACATAAGGAAGTTTCAAAAATAATGCTGAGGGTGAAGACTGTACATGCCCATCATCTCCAAAAAAATTGATTTCAAACAGTACTCCACACCCTCAATAAAGATTGTACGTGTCAGGCACAAATGAAGGCTTTTTTCGTACTAAATGGTTTTGCAAATCCTTATGGAAAATTATTTATGCTTAAGCATTATTCTTCCATGTTCATATTATAGAAATATCCTTTTATGATGAGGTTCTAATGTGGTTTTATATATTCAATGAAGGGCCATAACGATACTCCTTTATTTGATTCTTCTTAAACTGATGTAATTGTTCTTGGATCTAGGTTATTGTTTAGCTTAAAAATGCTCAAGTTTAGGATCCAATAGGTTATGTCGCATTCCTACAACAAGTTATCTCTACTATCAATTCATTAATTAAGGTTGGTGTTAAGCTTTTAGGTTGTCCAAATACAATTTTAGCTTTTAACAATCTACACGAAGCTTGCAGTCAAGTTTCTTAACCATGTTATATGCAGTTTTGGTGGCTAATGTGTGTTCTAACAAATCTAATATTTTCTTGTTTAGGGAAATGGGGGATTCTAGTGGCTTTGTCTCTGTTGATGTAGAAATGATCCCTTGGGGCAGATAGGTTATATGAGGGTCTATCAAGTCCGCCTTGATCGAAAGCATTATCGGCCATTAGAGCTCAAATTTTAATTTCCACTCTTTGTTAAATTTGTTCATTAATAAAATCCTCCATTTTGATTTGTTTTCTTGGTTCAGAGCCACTACTTCAGTGTTGCATATATTTCTATTACAAAATCACAAGCCAAGGTTTTTTTGGTTTGCCAAAATTGTAAATGTTATGGTTTTCTTCATTTCATGTCTCTTATTTTAGTAGGCAACTAGTGTTTTATGAAACATGTCTCTCACTAAAAGTTTTGGTTGTTCATTTTTCAATTAGTCAATCACTATATATTTTCTTGATTGTGGTTGGAATTTATCAAATTGGGGTTTTTCTTGCAAATGAATGTTTCCCTAGGGGAGAAATTGCAGAGAGTGTGTTGAATGTTGAAATTGAATGCATTCATAGTCACAATCTTGACTATTTGTAGCAATTATAGGTCAATAGATCCCCTCAACAATAATGAGGATGAGAATTTCAGCAACACCCAAAAATTTGACTTAGAAGCGCCAGAAAAAACTCAAATATGAACCCTAAACTTGTTGTTACAGTTTACTTATGAGATGAAACAAGGATTTGTATATTAATAATAGATGCTTTATTGGGTAGATGTAACCCCTAGATTTATCTCTTCCTTGGTAGCTCCTAGAAAGAAAATCACCAGCTACAGAAAATCACCTTACAACTTGGTTTTTCAAATTATTGGGACAATTTGTAAAGAATCATCATATTTTAATATTCATGATGAGTGAGCATATTTCTATTCTATTCTTTGAATTGTGAAATACCTAAGTTCTACTGATTATTAATTTAAGTCTTCTATCTGATCCAGAGAAACAACATTTAATGTATATTTGCAAATATTTGTAAATACAATAGAAGTATGCATGTCAGATATACCTCAATAAATAGTTTTTACAAAGTTTTTTTCTTTCACTATACATTCAATCTTATATTACATCTGAAGTAAACAACAGTTGCATTATCTTAGTTATATGATTACAATTTTTTTTTTAATGAATAGCTAGATAAGAAATGTTTTGTCAATTTATGTAACAACTAAATACCCAAATAAGCTTTATGTAACTTGCAATAGCTTTAGTTGGAAAATATTCTTCTTTGTTTCCAATTTATTTTTTCATAAACAACCTACACCCCTGCTTCATTCTACATGGAATATCACATTCCAGTTCAATGTAATGCTAATGTGCACAACTATAATCATTAAAAGTTAGATCTTATAAAACATATAGGTGTTTCCAAAAAATCTTAGTTTGAATTGAAGATTCTTCATATTGCTTTGGAAAAAAATGACTTTATTCTTAAACAAACAAGGCAATGATATTGTAATTGTATGCCATCTATGCTGGTAAATATCTAGAAGTTTGTTAGGAAAGGTGTCTCAAGCTTGCATCATAATGTTAAGAAATCTGACCTAAATTGACCAATTTAGTAAGGTTACTGATGAATGTTTTGATCTTGAAAGGGACCATCACCATGTCAATTCCTGCATTGATCGAAGATGAAACACTATATGAGCAGTTTGAGCCAGGTGGTGAAGTGATGATATCTATTCCTTCCCAATTTGAAATGATAAATCCCTGTAGTAAAATTGATCAAGCCAATTATCAGTTCAAGATTTCTTGCATATTGTCTAGGTAGGTATTTCATGTTTTTTCTTGAATAGCATAGACATGTTTCTTAAATGGTGTTGCTTTTGAATCTGAGCTCATCTTTCAAAATCCTAGCTAGAAGGGAGTGGTTTGTATGCATTTTCACCTCATTCTAGCTAGAGTAAGAATCCATTATAGTTGATACACCCTTTGCCAAGGAGTGAAGTTATGGACATGTATGTAAATTTGGAAAATATCATTGTAAGTTGCCAACGTATTGTGTTCATTGACTCCTCCCTTAGGTCCACCCACATATGGATAGCCATTAGGATGTTCTTCAAGAGGAGAGCCTTATAACCCTTCAATGATCTTTGACATTTTTAGAGCTACTTTAGTATCTTCACTGTAAGATTCAAAGCACCTTCCCCATTGTGGGTCATGACATATGACCACACAAGGTACAAATACAAATGGAATACTAGTAGCCCTGACTTCAAGAGCACTAGCAACTCCTACTCCTTTCACCAAATTAGTATCTCTTGTTGCACCAAGGCCTATGTTATGTGGAAAAATTGTTGCTCCATAAACATTATTATGACCATGGATGACATCAATTTCAAAATCATAGGAATCCCAAGATGAGAGCTCATAGCTACATCCCAGAAACTACCAACCATATTAGCCCACATTATAGGAGATGCTTTAGTTCCAGGGGTACTTCCTATTCCAAGGTCCCTTATAATTGCAGAGGTAGCCACTTCCCTCTCAATTTGGGTCATCTTCCTAATTTTCTTAGCCAAAGTCATCCTTGAAAGCAAATACTCGACCCTATCTTCAACTGGCTAGTGGGGATCCTTATAAACCACTATAGAGTTTCTATCTTCTATAAACCCATGCTTTGAATTTCTCTCTTGGGAATTTATGTGATCTCCTTTGGAAAAGTTCCACTATGTACTAATTTCAGCCAGGATCACAACCAACACCAAAACCTAATCCAATGTTTCTTCTCCATAGCATATAAGTAACATTATTTTTGTGAGTATTTTACTCTGGGTGACATCAATGTTGCATATATCATCATGCTCCATAGCATATAAATAACATTTTTCGAGAGTATTTTACTTAGACGCAGCTGATCTCTTGACAAAATGCACCTCCCATAGGATGTAACATACCAAAAAAATGCATAAAAACATACATAATATGGCAGGACAACAGATGTGGGACTCAACAAACTCATTGACAAATGAAGACAAGTATGGTTTCTACTATTATAAACCTTTAAAATTCTAATAGATTTCACATTCATTTGAGCCTTATCTTTTTAAATTTTCACAAAAATTATAAATGCATATAAAAAAAAGTTCATAACAAATTACGAAATCATAAAATATTTCATGTCTTTACAAAATCATAAAATATTCCATCTCTCATTGATGCTCTCCACTTTTCTAAATATCAAAGATCAATATGGACTTGCATAAAAGCATGACTTTGTTTTTGATGCAATCCTAGATGAGCATGCTAGAAATGATGATGTGACCTGATGTACCCATGCAATTTTTTCATAATATTACATGTCACCATCTGACAAATTTCAAGATTACTATTAGGTTTTTATAATATCAACATTGTTTCTAAAATATAGTAGACACAACAAATCAAAATAGAACTATTCTTGCACTTTTTGACAAGAAACTTCGCTGCTCCGAACTCTTTCTTTTTAAATGTATTGCAATCATAAAAAATGTATAATAATAAAATTGTAAATCTTTTCATATATTTTCAATAATATAAAAAATACAAATTTATATCATAATTACAAATATTTTTTTTACCAATTTAAAATAAAATATATTTTTTAAAAACATAATAAATCTATCTATAAGCACTAAAAGTCTACTACATAAAAACTAAAGATTTATTTAATTATACTTTTCCAACAATTCAAACCACACCCAAAACTTTAATGTCAAAAGATCTCATTGTTATTTTTCCATATTACAACCATTCATGGTTACAGGAATGCCATTTTATATGTAAACCGTTCTTTTACGCACAGATTAACATTAAAAAGATGGAAATTTTTTTAATTATTACAAGAGAAGATTCATATTTTAGTGTAGAGATAATTATTTTTTTTATTAACTAAACCAGGAGAGCATACATGTCCATAAACCCTTGTTCATACCAGATACAACACTACACAACATGGAAAAGATATAGAGATGGATGTAATAACTCAGAAACATCTTGGTGGATAATGGCAGAGCCCACCAAAAATCCTGATTTGGTATAGTACCATCTAAGAGCCTTCACTACGCTATAATTTATTAAGGATTACATGGAACAAAAGAGAACTAGAAAAACTACTCACTGTTGACTCTTTTTCTTATTTGGATCATGCTCCATAGTCTTTAAACAAGCAAAAGACCTGGATTGCAGTAAGAAAAAGAGCAATGGTTGCTCCGAAGCCTCCAAGCACCAGCCATGGTTTGGAACCGTAAGCTTTCAAGAATTCATTCCAAAGGCTTCTATAAACAATAGAGCGCTCTATCTTATAGCAGCTGCTTAGTATTTCCCTTGTTTCTTTGATGGATTTGCACGTTGGTTGGGAAATTGTGAGGTTGGAGATGCTCAATAAACAGGTGACTCATCTATTGTGCCAAAGATTACCAATAATGACTCCCTTCTCTCTCATCACATCTACTCCCTTGTCCATTTGGCATAGGTCATACATGAACTGAGAATATGCAGTCATTCTTTTGTGCTTGTAGTCTGGAGAACATATCTCCACGGCAATTAAATTTCTTATATATACTTCTGAGTCCACATCCAATTTTAGCGGCACCAAAGTGAGAGTTTTTCCCTCATATTTAATGTCATCCATAGTCTTGCCATCGGCCTGGAATTTCACTCCTCCATTCCTTAATTGAACTGCAGATGGAATCTTTAGCACGTCCAACACATGAGCAGTGATCGCCATCTGAACCTACAAAACACGAACAATAAACATTTAGTTTCACTTCTTTTTCTTTCTTCTTTACATTTTCGGATGCCACCCCAAGACAGGAGTAGTGATATATATCCAGGATATGGCTTCGTTTATGAGATTCACCCTTTGCACAATACTTGAAAGGCCGATAGTAGATTTTGTCGAACATAGTCCTCAGCAACTTGTCAAGTTTAGCTTTGGCACTATCTGGGGAATCCATCATCTCCATAGCAAGAACATATTCCAAGATAAACAACGGTATTTGATTATCTAACTTGATTAAATCCTTCAAAATCTTGGACCTAACCCCAAGATTCTTGGATTCGGGTCTGAAAATGGGATGAAGCTTTGGTGGAAACCCATGATCATTTTTACATGACTTATCATCGCCATTCTCATTATCATCTTCTAATCCACCGAGGTGACTTCTGAAAAACTCAAGGATGAAACAAGCATCCCTCGCCACCATCCAAAGTAGGACCTCATCCTTGAATGGTGTTCCCTTATCATAGCACCGCTTTATGTCCTCTTCCCTACTCTTAATTTTTTCAATCACTTCCTCGAACTTGAAGTTAGAATTATGAGTTGCTTTCTGAATTCTTACAAGCTCTCTATGTGCTGCATCACCTTTGAATGTTTCCATTCCATGGAGCTCTTCTCTTCCGAAGTGGTAAGGGCCGACAGAAACAATTTGAGGCACATACGCATCTTTATATTCCTTCAACAATGTTGTTGATGCACTAAAAATACAAGGTGGCGCCTGAGAGGACTTGTTCTCAAGTTTGATATCCATTTTGGCTTCACCTAGCCATCGTATGTGATCAAACTTCAACATACTTAACAGACTGAGCTTATCTCACTAAAGAAAGACGAATTTTACTCAGAAATATAACTACATGAGAGATTAAATTTCCCTCAAAACTATTCGACCTAATTTTGGTGAAGGCATTATTTTTTGAAAGCTACACAACACCTAATTTGCTGACATGTTGATAAAACGTAGCCTATGCCATCCGAGAAAGAAATTGTGTGCCACACGTCACTCATTTATGAGTGATAATTCCTCTTATCGCTTATATATATGGTCTACGGTACAAGATAATAAATATGAGAGAGTTAGGTATGACCAAATGAGACGATTTATAAAAATGTTAAGTATGATCGAATGAATATGAGACGGTTGATTCAAAAAATTAGTTTCACATTTTTGTCTGCTACGTACAAATAATACTTCCATCGTATTCACATGTGCAAGTATACTAGCAATTGCACCTTAGTGTGCAATGGGTACGCCGAAGAAGTGTGGAAGGTCAATTAGGATCAAATTTGGTTTATTTTGTTTCATACATTTATGCAGCACATAATAATTATAAATATATTTACACACCCATAATGGGATAAGGATAGAGGAATTTTGTGAGATGTTGCAATTGCAACTGCCTTCTTTAACATGCATGCAAAATGTAGAAGCATAGACAAAGCACACAAACTGTTTGACAGAATGCCTCAAAGAAATGTGTTCTCATGAAATGACTTGATTGCAAGATATTCACAAATGGATTAGTTGAAAAGGCTTTACAAACTTTGCAATTGGCAAGTGTAAAGCCAGACTCTACAACCTTTGCCACAATCTTCATAGCCTATACCAAATGGGAGCTTCGGAACAAGGTGTGGACATCCATCGAAGCATAAAGCATAGAGGAATTTTGTCAAATGTTGTAGTTGCAACTACGCTGGTAGACATGTACGAAAAATGTGGAAGCATAGACAAGGCACGTGAAGTGTTTGACAAGATGCCTCAAAGTGACGTGGTCTCATGAACTGAAATGATTGCAGGATATACAAAAAATGGATTTGTTGAGAAGGCTTTAGAAATTTCCAAGCAAATGCATTTGTCCGGTTTAAAGCCAAATTCTGCAAACTTTGCTAGCCAATTTAAAAGTCAGACCGTACTGAAGCGTAAACTCATAAATGATAAATTAAACAAAATATTTTCCCAATGATACAAGGTTATTTCAGAACTATAAATAATTTTTTTAGAATATTCACATGTCTAAAAACAAATTGGAAACATGCACTAACCACAACATAATTAAGCTGCAATTCATCTTATTGATACAGAGATCACGCTCAGTCACATATGCACCATTTAGTTCAGAGCAATTAAACATCATCCAAGCAAAGGAGACTGGTTCTAAAACATTATAAGCACAATCTCATCCTCCAATACAGGCCTTATATTAAATTGCAAAGTTGATTGTTCACTATGATAGGCACGATATACAAAGCATAAAACAAACCATAATAGCTTAAACAAGCTAGACAGATTCCATTTAAAAATTATCATTTATACCATGTATTATAATGGAATAGAGGCTTTAGCTATCACATTAGTGTAGCCAGCTAGAACACCAATTCTGACTTGTACAGACAATATAAACATAAAAAGGAAAATTAATAGACCAAGACACATGAAAAAGAGTCTATAAGTGAAGTTTATAGAGACCATTTGAGAGAATTTGACTCTGCCACATCATTTGGCCAAAGGACAACCTAAGATGCACAACTCGTTGAAGTATTTTGTCAAACAA